>WAAG01082902.1:52562-88781 GCA_013390105.1 Tichodroma muraria
GAAGGAGAAAATGGGGGAAAGAGGAGGAAAAAAGAAAGAGGAAGGGGAAGCACATGAAAGAGGAAAGTAGAAAGTGAAAAGGGAAAAAGAAAAAAGGAAGTGAGGAAAAAGGAAAGGAGATATGAAGGAAACAGATAAAGGAGAGTGGAGGGGGAAAGAAAGAAGGGAAAAGAAGGGAAAGGGGGAANGGGCCGGGCCGGGGCGGAGGGAGCAGGGAAGGAAGAAAGCCTGGGAGGGAAAAGTGCTGCCTGCGGTGCGGGAGGCGGCGCGGAAGGCGGCGGGGCGGTGAGCACCGGGGCGGGGGGGACCAGGCAGGGGCGGCAGAGGTGGCGGCTGTGCCCCGGGACAGGACCGGGCCGCTGCCCGGGACCCCGCACGGGATCCCCCCTCGGCTCGCAGGAAAGTGCAGGCCTGGGGGCTGGGCGGAGAACCCTTTCTCGATGCGGCCGGGGGGTAAAACGGGAGAGCGCCCGAGCGACGCGGGGAGGGCAGTGACGGTCCGGCTGCCGCTGTCCCCTCGACCGCGTGTCGCCGCCGCTGGCTCCGCGCCCCACCACCCCGCGACACGTGGGGCTGTGGTGCCATCCCACGGAGGCCGTGGGCCGGGATTCCCGGCAGCGCTCGCGTTGGGAAGGGAAGGGAAGGGCTGAGGCTTAGCTCACGATCCCGCCGGCGCCGTGTCCCGGTGCCGCCGCGGTTGCCGAGCGCCGCCCCGCGCTCGGCGCGGCCCCTCCCCACGTGGGTGCCGGGTTTGTTGTGGGTGCGAGCTGACGGGAGCGCTGGTACCGAGCTGGCCTCTGTGACAAGCGAGTTTGGCGTCCCCGCGATGTTACGGCGGCAGGAGGGAACTGGGATGAAGGAAGACGGTGGCTGACTGCCGCTCACATTCCGATGGGATAGCTCAGGGATTATGTCTTTAAAAATGCCCCGTAGTCTGAGTCATGCTGGCCAAACCAGGAGACCTGGGCTGCGTTTTGTCACCTACGCAGCGCTGCCTTTAACCCCATCCCTTATAGACTAAATCTAGAGCTCAGCTACTGGCCTTGGTACGTTTTTGGGCACGTTTTGTCCATATTTATTCTGGAGCGCTGTGTTTACATCACTTCAGAAATGCAGTTTGACTGCAGAACAAAAAAAACACCAACAAAAAAAATCTGCTTACCAGCTTCTCTGTCCTTTGATTTGCCTGACCAGAGTGATCTTTCAAACCTTGGGTATCAAATTGTGGAGGAACACTTCTCCCATCCTCACAAGTTCCACTTCTCACATACAGACACATGTCCAGCAGGATTTTTAATTTGAGCCCAGGCAGATCTCATGCTCATCTTCCTCATTCACCTAAATTATCTCAAAAATACCCCAATTTTAAGTACAGCTTGAGTTTCCACAATGGATCAGGTGCGCCACACTGGTGGCACTTGGTGTCTGTGTGGCTCAGCAGTGCAATATTGAGTAGCACCAGTGCCCCTATAAAGCTTGGTTAAGCTTTTCCTTCTTGGTTAAGCTCCCTTGGAAGGGGAAGGGGAACATCTTATTCTCAAACAAGCAGCCTCCAGATAACAGGCTTTTGCCATATCTCTTCAGGATTCCTGTGCTTTTTTCCTCTCAGAGGAAGGCCTTCCCAAGTCCCAGACAAAACCATTCCAACTCTCCTGGCCTTGTACTGGTGTTTGCAGGTTTTGGAAAATTATAATCTGTCCCCTTTGCACAGTATGACTCATGGCTGAGGGCTGGGGGGATTGAAAAACATCGTTGCTTCTCAGTCAATTTTAAAAAAAGGTGGTTTTATTTTGTTTTAATTTTCAGTTTTTATCTCAACTGCCAAAATGGAGCTTGACATCCAGTGTGAAGAGATGAGCCCATCTAGATGGGCTGAACTTCTGACCACAATGAAATCCTGCAAAACCATCAGGTAGTAACTAGTTGTGTCTAATATATTTTGGGTAAGAACTATTGCATTTCTCTCCTGTGCTTTTCATCTTCAGAACTGTTTGACCCAGGACATAGAAATTGCACAGCAACAGGAATGAGTCTACCTATTTTTATCCAGAAAGTTAATTTAAAGGGGGCATAAACCCCTACCCTCTTGCAAAGCTTTTTCAACTACAGATAAATACCCTTCGGTATGAAGTAATGTTGCCCTGTTTCTTGGTGTGCCATAGGGCTCAGCTAGGTAATGTGATTTAAATATTTGATCACCATTTTGGTTACTCTGCCTTTGTCTCTCAAGAGGGGGAAGACATCTCTCTGTGCTTATTAGGTTGCACACTCTTTGGGTTGCAGGCTTGATGTTGTCAAGTGATTTTGGCTTCAGTAGTCAGGTACAAGCGGTGTTCCATCAGCTTTTAATTCTTCACTTGACCTTCAGAAGTACCAGCCTTGTTTGTTGAGCAAACAATGGGAGGGAACCATCTCCTGGGGTGTAAGGTGTAGGACAGGGCCCAGGAGAGTTGCTACTGCAATCTTTCCCCTCTGCTGGTTGGGAATTCACACTTCATGGGATGGCATCATCCTGCTGGGGTTGGAGAGGATGGGCCACTTCATGCCAGCAGTGCCTTGGAAGGCATTGGACCTGATGAGGGCAATTTCCTTTTGCTTTGCAAAGGAGCCTTTTGCAGGCAAAGCTTCATGGGCCTGGCCTTGACTTCCCAAGGCCTGCCTTGGGTAGCAGAAGGCAGTGGGGTGGTTGTCTCCTGAGCCAAGGCTGGGCTGCTCCAGAGGCAGTGGATGAGGGTGACTGCTGCAGGGATTGTTCCATCAGTGTTGAACATGATCCCATTGGAAGTCATGTCTTCTAGCTGGGGCAGGGAAGGAGAACCCTCATAGAGCCTCAGTTTTCATACTTGTCTAACAACATAGTTATGTTGTCTACTATCTATGTACATACTATCTATGTACTACATAAGTGTTGTCTAAGGAGCAATGACCAGGCAATTTTTGGCATTCCTGGCTGTGGCTGTTCCTGAGGCTGTACGATTCTTCATGACACCTTCCTTTTGCTCTGTCTTTTCTGCCTCCCTCTACACCTCTCTGGCTATCCTGTGCTCCTGATCTTTTCCTTGGCTCTCCTTTCAATTCAATTCATCCCCATCAATTTAGCAGCACCTAG
The DNA here is from genome assembly GCA_013390105.1 of Tichodroma muraria. Taxonomy (NCBI): domain Eukaryota; kingdom Metazoa; phylum Chordata; class Aves; order Passeriformes; family Sittidae; genus Tichodroma; species Tichodroma muraria. Next base: position 55,672 of record WAAG01082902.1, read on the forward strand.
AAGAATGCTGATGTCCAGTGGGAGAAGCCACTGCCAAACTGCAAACTCAGGCTTGTGTGCTGAGATTCCTGCTGCAGGGAGGTGGTGCCAACCAGCATGACTCACCTGCAAGACACCCGCCTGCTGATGAGCGTCTCTGGGGCTGGCTGCAGAGCCAGCTGGGCTGTTCTCAGTGCAGAACCAGTCTGACAGCCTGTCACCATCACTGTTTAAATGAAGGCCCTTCCTCCAGCTGTAGGGGGATGACTTGTGCCCTCTTCTGTGCTCCACAGAGGAGGAGCAAGGCTTGGGAAGCTGCCATCCAGCCCATCCTGTGGTGCAGCCCAGAGCACGCCGCGGTTTGGGCCATGCGATACCCAGCAGGTCCTGCACGTACTTACGGAGGCGTCCCAGGAACTGCAGGAACGCTGCCCACTCTGCTTTCACGAGCAATGCTCCAGCCAAGGAGAGCAGAGCAACTCTGAGGACTAAAGCGCTCCTTCTCTCCTTGTCTTTCAGGCTGGATGACTGCAATCTGTCCAGCAGTAACTGCGAGGATCTCTCTTCCATCATCAATACAAATCCATCCCTCACAGAGCTGAAGCTGAACAACAATGAGCTGGGAGATGCAGGTGTTGAATACCTGTGTAAAGGGTTGCTGACGCCAAGCTGTAGCCTACAGAAGTTATGGTAAAACCCCACCGATTGTCTTGCTCTATCATGCTGTCACAAATGAGTGTTTTGAGGTCTCTTAAAGAATCACTGGCAAAGGCAGATTTAATATAAAAGTGAAAGCACAACAGTTTGTTGACAAGGTTCACTCTACTAGCTAGATGGTTAAAGCACATAGAGAAAAAGCAAGCAAAAATTTAAAGTCAATAACCAATGTCAACTGAAGAATTATCTACATGGAGTCTGGGAGAAGGGGGAGGGTCAGGACAGGAAGGGGTGAATAAAGAAGACAGCCCTTTTAACTTCCAGGGTTCAGAAGCCTTGCTAAACTGTGTCCTGGACTGGACCAACATTTTAGGCCTAAAAGTTTTAATAGCACTTAAACTTAACCACACTTGATTAATAGCTTGGGTTAAACAATTTAACAAAGGTTCATATAAAATTTACTATAATGCAACAGTAACTCACAGGCCTAACTTACTTACATATCTAAAGCACTTAATAATCTAGGACAGCAACAGTCACAGTCCTTCTGCTATAGCATATTCCCACCCACAAGCACACGAACCTAAAGGAGTGTGTACAAGGTGCTCCCCTGTGGAAAATTCCCCTCAAATTCAGTGAAGGACTCACATCAGATTCCTTTGAGATTGAGCCTTGCAGAGTGTGGGTGCCAGCCCAGGATCTGTTGTCGTTTGGCGATCCTTGGAATGCAGCAAACTGGAGAGTTCCCTGGTCCTGAGAGGCATTTTATAGAGGCAGCCCACTCACTGCATTATAGTATTAGAGGGCTTGCCTCAACAACCCTGGTGCAGGAGCTTTAGTCAGAGCCAGTGGCTGCTGCCTCTTCTCCTCAGAAGTCCTCAAAGAGATGCCTTCTCTGTCCAGCATCTCTTCAGCAGGGTGCAGGAGTCCTCCAGCTCCTGAGGGGAATCTGGGATCCTCAGGACACTACCTTGTAAATCATTTGCCTTTTAGATCATATATTAAAGTCCCTATGCTCCCTGCAATGAGGACTCAGGCAAATAGAAAGTTGACTGTGTAGCTGATTAAACTGCAGCTCTCTAATGGGCCCTCAAGAAGACTTAAGTAATTTTTCAGAGTTTGCCCTAGGCTTCAGACTCCTCCACATGCTCAAGTAACAGCCTGGATTAGGGTTTTTCAGTTCTGTAGAAATAAAATTGTCCATTTTTGGGGTTCCGGTAAGGTGCCTTAAATAAAAGAGAAACCAAATAAAAAGGAAATAAAGGAAGAGGAATGTAAAGAGGAATAAATAAGAGGAAATAAGAGAGCAACCAAACCCGAGTCAAACCTCCCTGCACAACACCTCTCCATTGCTCCAAAGTCTTACCCAACAAGTCTATAAATACCCCATAGCAATACTAGCACAGTTCCTATGCTACTCCTCCAAGCCTGAGTGCTGAAGGATTAACTTCATAGATCCTTTTTGTACTATACCATTAAATGGTAACCATTAACCACTATATCCATGGTTGAATGAGATTTTAACTTCTACCTACTCAGGATCACATTTCTAGAGGGGGCAAGAAATCATAAGATGCCTTTGCATTATCTCTGGGGTCAGGCTCCTGATACTTAAACCACTTCTATAAATCAGTTGTGGGGTTGCCTGTAGGGTGAATCCTTATTCTGCTGGAGATGCTGTATGAGTGATCACACTGAAGCATGCAAGCTATTGTTTGTGACACAGGTGTAACTGATAAAATATTATGGCATACTTGTAAAAATAACAGTACTAACCTGGACCACTTCCTAGAGGGTTCTAGGAGTGCATTTCCCTCACCCCTGTTACCATTACCTCTCTCCTGCAGGCTGCAAAACTGCAATCTGACGAGTGCCAGCTGTGAGACCCTGCGCTCTGTCCTCAGTGCCCAGCCGTCCCTGACAGAGCTGCATGTAGGGGATAACAGACTGGGAACTGCTGGAGTGAAGGTGCTGTGCCAAGGGATGATGAACCCCAGCTGTAAGCTGCAGAAGCTGCAGTAAGTAGTCACTGGGTCATCAGACAGGCCATGCTTGCCTTTCCCTTGAGACAAGTGGGAGTTTTGTTGCCAGGTGTGGATTTGTTCTTGTTTTACCTGAAATTGTCATGCTTATTCATGCTGGTGGGTCTTGTGGACTTGGGAGAGTCAGGTGTCTGTTCCCATAGGCTTTGTTTAGCCCTCCTGGCAGTGGTGGCTGTAAATTCAGGACCTCTCAGATGCCCAGGAAGAATCAGATTCTGCTGCCCTTGGTCCTTGTTTCATGACTGAGCAGGACCTGGATGTATTTGCAGGCCCCAGCTCCCCCTGGGCAGGCCCAGAGTTGAGGCTCATCATGGTGTTGTGGTGAAGAGCTCAGCCCTGTGCTCCAAGCTGCCTGTGCACTGGTTTAATGGAGGCCTAAAAATTGAAAAAAATGTGTAAAAATTGGTCTTGCTAGGGTCCCCTGGGATCTTGTTTAAGAATTAATGCTTCCTGAAATGAGCAGAGAGATGCTGTTAAAAATCTTAATTATGTCTGTTTTATGCATTGCCTGATCTTAACTCACATTGGCATGTTTTCTGCCCTAGCTAACACACAGCAGGCTCAGTTGATTGTTGTGGTAGCAGGATGTGTGAGGAGGGTTGTCATTTTGCCTGGACTTCTTTTCTTCTTGCAGGCTGGAGTACTGTGAACTCACAGCTGATATTGTGGAAGCTCTCAATGCTGCTCTGCAAAGCAAGCCCACCCTGAAGGAGCTCAGCCTGAGCAACAACACGCTGGGAGATACAGCTGTAAAGCAGCTGTGCCAGGGCCTGGTGGAGGCAAGCTGCAACCTAGAACTACTACAGTAAGGAAGAGCTGGTCATCTCTAATGGCAACTAGTGCTTCTGCTAGTCATACCATCCATAGGACAGGAAAAATTGTTGTCAGGAGTGCTTGAAATGTAGGCCAGATTTTTTGCTGGCTCAGATTTATGTAACTGGAAACTGCACACAAATGTCTGGGGCTTTCGGTTTTGGAGTTTTTGGCAGTCCAGGTTAAACCACTGCTTACTAAGGGAGACTGCTCACCTGTGTCTCAGAGCAGAGGAACAATCACCCTCAGTGGCTCTAGTTCTTAAACTGGAATTACCAGCCTGTTGAGTATACTTATTCAGAGACCTTTTTTGCTGCAAAACAAAGGTGCTGGGTTTGGCCTCATTTCGGGGGTAAATCCCATAAAGGGCTTTCTGGGAAAAGCACGGTTCATTTTATCTTGCCCCTGAGGCTCAGCAGGGGTTGGCTCAGCAGGGACTCACTTTGTGATGCTGCCAAAAGTTCCTCTTAAAAAGGATAACTGATAAAAAGGGGAAGTTTGGCAAGAACGATCCTTGCATTAATGAATGGCTGGGTCAAACTGCCCTGCAGCCTCCTGAAATGCAGGAGCAGTGTGTTGCTCATCCAGAGTCCCATCCTGGACACCTGTATCTTCTCTGTACCTGGCAGGATGTAGCAGTGCCTGGCTGAGCTGCACTGGTTTGCAGCAAGAAACCAGCCCATAGACCCTTCTCAGTCTGAACTGGGGTATTGGGGTGTGTCTAACAGAGTGGATCTGGAACAACAGCTCCAACTGTGCTTTTTCCTGCAGCCTGGAGAACTGTGGCATAACCAGCGATAGCTGTATGGAGATTAGTGCTGTTCTCAGGAACAAGTCATCTCTGATGGATCTTTCTGTGGGGGACAACAAGATTGGGGACTCCGGTCTGGCTCTGCTGTGCCAGGGACTGATACATCCTAGCTGCAAAATCCAGAAGCTGTGGTAAGGTTGGGCAGAGGTTTCTTATATCCTTTCTGCAGCCTCTGAGCTATTTAGATTGTGCTGCTGGTTTGTTCCTAGGTGGAAAGTTTCTCATTTACCCTTTACAGTAAAAAAAGTATCTCAGCTGCAAATCAGTTAATTCACAGAAAGTGGGTGGAGAACACGATGAACAAGTAGGGCCACACTGAAATTGCTTGGATCAAATTCTGAGGAGAGGGTGAATGAAAGTTTATGATGGCATTGTCTTGGCTTCCAACTGAGTTATCTGTCAACTAGAACTGCATATTTCTGTTTCTTTTTTTGTGTTACAAGCAGCGCTTTTGGTGCAGCAAGTGGAAAGTAAGGAAAGGAGGAAGCTGTGTGGTGTGATGTATGAAAGGATACAAGAAAATGAGACAATGTAACCAGAAATTCAGGACACTAAAACAGGATTCTGTTTTCTAATCTAAGTCATTCTTGGGAGAAAATAACATTTTGTTCTTCCCTGCAGGTTATGGGACTGTGATCTCACAAGTGCTAGCTGTAAAGATCTCTCCAGACTCATCAGTACAAAGGAGACCCTCACAGAGATCAGTCTGATAGACAATAACCTGAGAGACTCAGGGATGGAAATGCTGTGTCAGGCACTCAAGGATCCCAAATCTAAACTTCAGGAGCTATGGTGAGCTGCTGTCAAGTTTCACATACCCACTGCCTTCTTTGGAGGCCTCACTGCAGAAAGATGTAAGTGAAGTAATGCCCACCCAGATAGATCCTCAGCTGCAATGGTTCCATAAGCAACTCCTGCTGGTTGTTACTGAAAGTATTTATAGAGTTAAAAAGGGCTTTTCTGGACTTAAAGACTTTAAAAGGATTTGTATTTCTAAACTCATAGACGCTTCAAAGATGTGCCTCATCACAGTTATCCTGTTACAAGCAATAGGAGAGCAAGCATCACTTGCAGAGCATCTAATTAATTGTTTTATTGTGCAACAAATGGCAGTTAAGAGACTTCTGAAGTTTGAAAGGCCTGATGGTATAGCCAAATGAGTGCTGTGATCAGATATCTCAGGTTCTCCACTGGAGCTAAACTCTCACTAATGAGATAAAAGAAAGCTCTAGTGACATTAAACATTTCTCAGCATCCTGTCTGGTTGACTGTGTTACCTTTCAGTCTGGGATGGTCTGGTAGCTGGGAGAAGAAATTTGTTCTTTCACTTAGAACTTGAGCTCTCCTACATTGCAAATTCAGCTCCTGCTCCTAGCTGGGTTCTTCCCCTGCCCTGGTGGCCTGGAAGTCAGTGGGGTGCCTCAGAAGTGCACAGTGGAGCCAACAGTGACCATTAGAGCAGCACACTTCATCCTTCTTTTTTCCTGTGCTTTTTGGGCAGGTGCCTTTCCTAGGTGCATGCTCCAACACAGACATACCACCTAAAGAGTGGGAAAGGTGCTGCCTAGAAAGGAATGAGCAGACAGGCATTGAGAGAATAGAGTGATTGCAGGAAAGTTCTGGTTCCTCTGTTCCCACTGTCTGGGTTGCTGTTAAGTAAATGTAAAGAAGTGAATGGTGCCTGATAGTCTCTAGGTATCCCACCTAGATCTCATGTCACTTTTCCCTTACAGGGTTAGGGAGTGTGGGCTCACCACTGCTTGCTGCAAGGCTGTCAGCTCTGCTCTCAGCACCAACAAGCACCTGAAAGTACTGCACATAGGCGAGAACAAGCTGGGAGATGCAGGTGTGGAGCTCCTGTGTGAAGGGCTGATGCACCCCAACTGCAATATCCAGTCCCTGTGGTAAGGTGCACTCTCAGTAGTCATCTTCTCTCTCGCTGTCTGAATCCACCCTTTGTCTTCTACTTCCATGGTCCTTATGGGTGCCAGCACAAGTGCTGGTCCAGCCTCACTAGAAGGAGCAGGCAGTCAGCTGGAGCATCACCTCCAGTCCTGGGGCAGGATGTGCCTTCCCCGTGAGCCTGTTCCCTTCCCAGTGGGGCCCAGCTGTGGGCTGTGTGATGCTCAGGGCCCCATGCTTGTTCTCTCCATGCTGTTGGACAGAAGCTGGAGCTGTGCTCTGATGCCTAAATTCACAGTGAGTGGAGCAGATGGGTCATAGGAGACATCAGTAAGACTTGCAAGTCTGTCCCAGAAAGATTTGTCTTTTGACCACTTTGTTACTTGGTCATCAACTGAGAGGCCTCAGTTGCTCTTTAGAGAGGTGGTTGCAAGTCTCAAGTATAGTAATAAGAGAAGATGATGCATGGTGGTGAAATTGGGAATAACTTCAACGGGTTCCTTCTATGCCCATAGCCACACACTGTTAGGCTTTAGGGAGGCCTTTGAGGTGTTCAGCAGTCACCACGAGGGCAGCTGTCCCTATGGCAAGACCACAGGCCAGCCCCTGCTGATGTCTTGGAGATGCCATCTTCGCAGGGATCTCTGCTCCATGCTGGGGATATCCACACCTGCTGCCCAGGTGTGGGCTGTTTCCTGGAGCCAGGGCTAATTGTGCTGGCCTCTTCCTCCTCTCCCTGCAGGCTAGGTAACTGTGACCTGACAGCAGGCTGCTGTGCCACCCTTGCCACCGCCATGGCCACCAAGCAGTGCCTCACCGAGCTGGACCTGAGCTACAACGCCCTGGAAGACGAAGGCATCAGGAAGATCTGTGAAGCCTTGAGGAAGCCCAGCTGCAATGTGCAGCAGTTAATGTGAGAGATGGTGGTAGCCCTGGCAGGGGTGGGAGGCTGGTGCTGCTGAGGGGGTCCTGGGCTGTAAAGCCAATTTCTGGCTGCTCTCAGAGCTAGATGGGGCCTTCCTGGCATATGACCTTTCCATACTGGCCAGTTATGCACATTTCTCTTCCCTTAACAGGAGGATGCTATCTTAATCTCGTTTGTCTTTTTGTTTTGGTGCAGTTTGTATGACATTTTGTGGAGTTCTGAAGTGGATGATGAACTGAGAGCCTTGGAAGAGTCCAAGCCTGAAGTGAAGATCATTTCATGAGTGGTGACTGCCTGCAGAACAACGTCAAAGCAATGTCCTCTTCTTAATCTGAACTTTTCATACGTAAAACTAATTAACTTAATAGGGAATTTTCTCGTACCAAAACCATTTGTGGATTCCCTGAGTGGGTGCCTGGGGAGCTGATCGACCTTCTCTGTGTCTCTGGATGTACTAACTCTGAGACTCATGAAAGCTGCAGCATCACTATCCTTGAAATAAACAATTACTGTCTTGTAGAAGTGGGTCTCTAGCCTTTAGGAGCTCTTTAATCCTATAATCCCTTCTAACGAATTAGTTGGGCTTTAAAGAGAGCTCCTTTCCCAAGGCAAGAGAACTACCCACTGTATTGTTACTGGGTGGTGCTTTTGATAGGTCTCTGGGGAAGGCTCTCAAGAAAAAACTAAATGTTTTTAATCTAAAATTGAGCTCTCCCCTGTCATTCCCTAAAAGAGTTCTTGGAAAAGCAGTGGTGGCCAAGGCACTAGAGAAAAAAGAAATGAGCAGCTGTTCAGCTGTGTAATGTCAAAATTCATGTCCTTTGAAAAGTGATTTTCTACAAACAAAAGATGCTGTGTGCATTTCTGCTAGTATGGGAAATGATTAAATGTTTGATCTGGCAAAGAGTAGTTCTACAGGAACTTTATACTTAATTTTTCTACTTATAAAAATAAAATATATCTGTATATTTCTCCTTTAAGACCAATCTAGTTATTTGTGAACTGCAATACTACTAACACCTTGTTTTACTTGTTTGTTTTTGGTAAGTCCCTAGCCGAAACATGCCAGGAGAAGATCTTAGTCAAGGCTTTAGGTGAAGAACAAGCCTAGAAGACATTTTAATTTTCAGGGGACACTGGAGTTTCATGACCAGAGTTGTAACAAACCCTTGTTCCAACAGAAAATGCAGCTGCTGCACACAAACCACAAAAGAATGAATATAGCTTTAAAAATACAGAAGGCAAGCCTGGCATTGTCCTTGGCTGGCCTTGCAGGATGAATGCCAAAAAAATCCCATTCCCCAACGTGTCTTCTAGAGCGGTCACTTGGTGTTTCCTTCACTGGCAAATTCTGTGTGGCACCCAAGGTAAAGGTGTTCTCCAGGCTTTGCTTTTTGCTGCTCACATTCATCCCATAGAGGCCACAACGGGCTTTTCTTTGTCCTAGAAGATTTGACCTAAGCAGTTTCTACAGTAGCCTTCACAAACGGTGCCTGAGAAATAGCTTACTTGTGTCTTCAGGCAGGTGTGAAGGATAGGATTTGTTTTGTTCTTCAAGGGACATCTCTCATAGCTGCCCAAAATGCTAAAACCCACTCCTTTTTTGCTTTGGTCTTCTCCTTCAGTTAAAACTTACCCATTCTAAGGGACCCATAAACAGGCTTTTCATGGTCTCTCCTGGATTTGGCGTGCACAGATGGCCAGATTAATTTCATGCTGGGGAGAAGACAGGGCTCCAGAGGGTAAAGAGATGTGTAGGGAGAGCCAGAAAAATCAGGTATCTGGGAGGGTGTAAAAACAGCCCTCTAAAAAGACACAGCAAACAGTATTAGAAATGGGTTTTCCCCATCCTGGCTACCCGANAATGCTTGGAAAATGCCTCCTCTTCTGCCCCCACGGGCAGAGGAGCATTGGGAAGGGTCTGCCACCATGGCCCCACTGGGGGCTTTCAGCCTGGGACAGCCTGCTCCCACCAGGGGTGAAGTCCATGCCTGCCTTCGATTAAGTGGCTTTGCATTTCCTCCAAGAAGGAAGACAAAATTTGGAAAAGTCTCTGCAGCAAATGCCACGTGTACAGCTGCCAGCCACAGCAAGGAAAACCACAAGAGCCATATTTTGCCTCCTCATGAGCTCAGGCATCTCAGGCCAGGCCAGCTTGGCAGAGCTCTACAGTTCCCCCAGGATGGGGATGAATCTATGCACTCAGAACCTCTGCTGTGCTTTAGGACAACATCAAGTCCTGTGTTTGGCTCTAAAATGCAGACAGAAATCCCAGGATCCAGGAGCAAGCCACTGTAGCAAGACACTTGTACTCATGAACAAGACTGAAGCAAGGATTTCTATTCCTAAAACCTCATTTGTTTCTATTCATCTCATCTATCTGTTGATCCAGCTCACTTCCCCAACAAACCTTGTCACAACTGTGAACTTGGGAGAGCTGAAAGACACAGGAATTTGCTTCTGCATTTTAGATGTGTAGGTAGGCAGCATTTTAAGCTAAAGTAGTCAGGAATTGAGTCACAAACCTTTCATGTGGACTAGGTAGTAGGCTGGCAGGCAAAGCCTTACTCATACCAAGATCACAGCTGGAGAACTCAGCAGTTTCTGGGACATTGCTGTCACATCCTGGTTCTCAGGGCAAATGCTTGGACCCCCTTGATACAGTGGTTTGCAAGTAATGACTTTCTACAAGCAAGGGCTGAGTTTCACCTGATATAACAAAGCTTAAGGACAAAATTTTGCAGCCAAAATAGAAGATTAAGAAATAGAAGTATGACTTTCACTTTAAGCAAACTTTAAAAGACATGCCCCAGAGGTCTTAAATTCAGAGAAAACAGGTCTGTAGTTTGGACCTCAGTACTACACCTCAGCAACAGTGCTGTAGGGTGTAGTAAAACTTCAGGTTTCTGCTAGTAGTTTCAGATTCTACAATAAATCTAATTTTTTATTCATCACAGCCTATGATCTTGAGCTGGGAGGTCACAGTGTTCCAGTTAACATTGCCAGAAGCAGTCAAACAAGTATTACTGTCCTCACGGTTTATACCCCAACCAAACCTCCTACTTGCTTTAGAATATCAAGTCATGGTTGCCCTGGTATCCCTGACTGCTCTCTTGGTGCTTTGAAGCAGGTACCTGCTTCAAGTAATAGTGATGCTACCAGCAATTACAGTGCTCCAGTTGAATCTGAAAGGAGAAATCAAGCCCACTGTGTTTGAAGAGTTAACCACACACAGCTCCCTGCTTTGAAAACAGTGCTTGCCATCTGAGTCACTCCCAAACCCCTACTAAAACAGTCTCAAAGGGACTTACTTCTTGCCTGAATTCCTCTTTCACACAGATTATTGTGATTTTCAACTATCATTTACAATATGCTTCCTCCTTTCTGTGTGCTGATTCCATCAGTCACCCCTTCCTCCACCACACCTCTATTTCATCTTTTACTAAAGGGGAAAAAACATGGGAAAAGAAACCAAACAAACCACTAGGCAGGAAAGTCCCTCTCCCCATAAGGTAAGAAGAATTTTGATCTACTTTACCCTTTCCCCTCCTCACAGCTGCAAATAAACCATGGACATTTCTCCTCCTGGGCACAGCATCACAGCCTCCTCCTTACTGAGTAATGCCCACTCCTCTGGCACTCACACCATAAATGCCAGCCAGTCCAGTGCAGTTCCAGCTTGGCAAGGACTTGCAAATTGGCAGGTTGATGAAAATGTGAGGTTAGTCTTGCCTCTCTCAGCTAAAGCCAGCTGCATCCACTACGAGAGGAAATGCAGCCCCCAGCTGGTGGAAGAAACTGTGCTGTGTCAGATGACTTCACAGATGCTAAGCCTTTCCAAGCTAGAGGGCAAATCGGTGGCATGTGGGATGCAGGACCATGTGGCTGGGGGGGATGGAGACTCTAATTGGCCAATATCGTGTCAGAGCCTATCTGGTTTGCAATTAGAGGCAGGTATGCAGTGGGAGAGGTGAATTGTTGGCATTTCCTCAAGCCCTTGAAGATGTTCCAGAGCAAACACTCACAAGTCCTAAGCCAGGCTGTGCTGCCCTCAGGCTGTGCACAGCAGCCCATATCTGCAGAAGAAAAAAAAGTACCAGCACAGCTGTCACTTGCACAGGCACCCAATATGCAGCTCATGCAAATCCTCCTCTGCTGCTCCCTGTTTCCTACTTCACTGGTGATTATCACATGCCAGGAACAGCGCCCTGCCATCGGGACAGCGCACAGGCCTAGCACTGCCCACCCCAATTTCTTTACCTCTCTGTGTTGCTCTGCTTTGCTTCTCTGTGTTGCTTCTGCCTTGTCTACCCTTCATAGAAACACTTAGTTCAGACCCCAATTATGCTTGGCAGATGATCAAAGCACCTCTGTGCTCCTGGGCACAGAAGTGCTCTGCAGGCCATACTGGGATTGTCTGGGAAGTGCTGCCTGCCTCCATGACTTCTGGTGCAGCTCAGCTGAACCAGCTCCTCCCAGCCAAGTCAGAGTTGTCAGCTCATCTCTCATGTGCCATAACTGCAAACCAAGGCATGAGGCTGCACTCAGAGATAATCAGAATAGAAAGGACCAAAGAGTTTGCTTCGTGGCACTTCCCACAAAGAGGGAAAAGAAGACTGTTTTGTTCATCCCTGATTCCAGTGGGGACTTGTTGCTTTCTACACATCAGGCTCCCAGGGGATCCATTCCCCACTCTGTGCTACAGGATGCAAAGCAAATCTAAATTAGACACACTATACAGCATCAAGCCCTGTCTCCTAACTACAGCAGGATCAAAGATAGCTGTAATCCCACCAACATGGGTTAGAGTCACCTAATGAATGCTCTGGGGAGGAAATCTGGCTGAACTAGAATCACTTGAGAGAAAGCAAGCAGAGCTTCCAAGGCTGGAGAGAGAAAATGGGACCGGTCCTAGACTTCTCAAGGAAGTTCATCAAAGCCTGGGTGGGATAAGGAGTGAAAACCAGATGAGGGAGGAAGGAAAGCACTGGAGGATGGTGTTCTACATCCTCTCTTGGCCCTGTAATTTTGCACCATCTTCTGAAAGAGAGAACCACTCCTGCTTTTCAGATGGCTCGCTGCTACAAAGTGTTTCAAGCCTTTCTAGGTTCCAGGATTTTAGGCCTGGCAGAACTGAAAAGGCATGGGATGGCTTTGGCACATCTGAGACTATGGATCCAGCTCCAGAAGTGTGTGCAAAGATTAAAGAGTATTCACTGCTGGCATCAGGCTCCTACAGGATATGTTTTTCCAAAAAGAATCCTATCGCTTTGGATAGAGAAGGTAGATTTAAAACAACTGCCATAGCAAAAGCGGGTGGAAAGCACATACTCTCACCCATTCATTTACGCTGTGCCCATGAAGGGCTTGCAGTGCTGGAAGGACTTCACAAGTCAATACGGACTGGTGTCACCAAGTCCAGCAAAGAGTTAGAATTACTCTCCTGCAAGCCCCTCAAGAGCTCAGCCTTTTCCTTCCTGTCCTGCCTGGTGCCCGCTGGGCCTCTCCTAGGACCTGCAAGGGAGCAGGTATGGAGCAGCTGTCATTGTGACTCTGACAGCTGGATTTTCCAAGCAGGCACCCAAAACACCAGCCCTCCAAAGTTCTGCTGGAGCTAATGAAGCAGCAGCCTCTCCACCTTGTTCCTTCCCCATGTATGCCCTGTTCTGACCTGGCTTCACCAATATTGGCTGCCGCCTCGCTAAGGGATTTCTCTTTGGTGAACAACAGGGAGTCAATGAGTGTTTGGAACAGGAGTGTCTGCTGTGGAGACGGAGACGGGCGAAATACACCCCACACTGCAGCTGGGAGCAGCGGCTCACCTGCAGCCTCAGGAGTGAGGCTCACCTTTCCTCAGGCAAAGGACCTCAGGAGAAATCCGAGATCCACCATTAGGGTTTTGGAGCTGGAGCTATCGAGGACCAGAAGCCCACTATATTCCCACTGAAAAAGAGAAATTAGCAGCCTATGAGGGAGTTCAAGCCACCTCAGGACAACTCAGGAGTGCTGGGACAGAAGCATCTCCTTTTGGCACCACAGCTGCCTGTCCTAACACTGGATGTTCCAAGGAAACATCACCTCAACACATCACATAACCAGCGCTAGATGGAGTAAGTGGGTAGCATTGATTACACAATGAGCCCAAATGGGAAAACCCTATTTCCTAGGAATCCTAGAAGAGATTATAAAGTGGCCAGAAGGCAGAGATTTTGGAACAGTGTCTGAGAAGGTGACTTGTGCCTGAGAAGCACCACCATATGAATTACCAGAAAATGAAAGAGGCTGTGGGAGCTGGGAGAGTGTTGAAAACACACCTGCATTTTGGCTACTGCTGAGCAGCGCTGTCCCTGTGACATTCCTTCTCTTCCACGAAGGGCCTGGGAGTGGGCAAGGTCCTGGGAGGGGACACATCCAGGCCAGCTGACCCAAAGCAGCCAAAGGGATATTCCATACTATATGACATCAGCTCAGATATAAAAGCTAAGGGAGGGAGAAGGAATGGAGGGCATTTGTTATTCTACAGTGTTTGCCTTCCAGAGCATCCTCACTGATGGGAATTAGAGATGAATGTTTCCCTTTGCTTATGTACAGAAAAGTTTTGTTTTCCTTTTTTTGCTTTACTAAACTGCCTTATCACAACCCAATAGCTCCCATTTTATTTGACACACAACCAAATAGCAAGCCTTTTTTGGAATTCATTCTCAAAAGAAAGAGGAATCCAAGACAATATATTTTCTACACAACACTTCACTTCCATTTCTATCCCAGTAATATCAAATCCTGCTCTTTCCCTCAAACTTAAGCCCTTCCTGCATTCCATTTATATCATAGTAATAGAAAATATTCCTCTTTCATTCCAGCAGAAGCTCTTCCCAGGTGTGCACCACATGTGCAACAGTCCAAAAATACTAGAGTTGCAAAGTTAATAGAATAACCTAGAAAAGAATGGAGCAAAACACAACACAAGATATCTTACATGCAACACTGCACTTCCATTCATATCCAAGTAACAGAAAATCTTGTTTTTTCACTCCAACAGAAGCTCTTCCCATGTGTGCACCAGGGCCAGGACTAGACCAGTCACAGAGATGCACAACAGGGGAAGTGGGGAGATGAGCTCTTTGGGATGCAAGCAAAACATGGTGGAGAGGTATCACAGCGTGGGACAGGGACCTTGGTTTGTTTCCTTGTGCAGTAAGGCGAGCTTCAGAGCTTTTGAAGTACAAAACCAAGAGAAGTGAAAACACTGGCAGACAAGTTCCTGGGAAAACTCTTGCAAAATCTCTCCTCTCACCTGATCAATAGTTTTAATTTACTTCCTTCTCCTTTATCCATCTCTTAAATTTTCACTGAACTGAAGAAAAGTAATTGCAAACTTTTCCCCCACTTTTTTCTCCATCTATAACCAAACTGATCCAGTTTCTTCTCCCACTACAGCCCATGTCTTGGTTACTCGATGTGGTTTCCAGTAAAATTAATTCCTCAAGTTCCCAGTGACATTCCTGCAGCTGGCCATGGCTCACTGGGGAGGAGAAAGCCCAGGCAGGCAGCTCTGCAGTGGGGAAATAGCCAGCTCAGCAACAGGAGAGAGGAGCCAGCACCAAAATACCACTGACAGCTGCTAAGAACAAACTATTAGAGGCTATTAGAGGGTTGCAGCTGCTCCTCTCTGATTAAGAGACAAGGACAGAAAGAAAAGCACAGCTAGAGGGGGATTAAAATCTGAAAGAGCCTGTCCTGCATGGCCAGGGGTGAGGGAAGTAGCCTGTGCTTGCTCTCCCTCTTGCAGCACAGGCTGAACTGTGCATTTCATTCACTGTCCAGCCTGAGCTAACACACAACTCCTGAGCAAGGCCATGCCCTTTCCAGCTCATTCTTCCCACTACCTGAACCAGGACTGGATGCTCACATTATGCCAGGGGTCCTGGCTGTACCACACAGGCCCCTCCTGGGCCCCCTGGTTCTACTGCAAAGGCACCAGATCTAAACACACCTTCTTTTCTTACTACCACTCTAGGAACAGGAGAGAAGTTTAACACAACCAGACTACAAAAGGCCCATACCTCTCTTTTCCTCGTCTTCATTTTTCTTAGGTGGAGCTGTTACAAACTGAGCTGAACAAGCCATGCTCCTGCTCCATCTCCTCCTTCAACAGGACCAAGGACCTCAGCAGCATGAATTCAGCTCTCCTGCTCTACTACCAGAACCAGCCCTTCCTTCCTGCCCTCCTGCCTGCCTTCCCATCTGGCTCCAGCTGCAGAGGCAGGTCTCATCCCACATCCCCAGACTCCAGTGTATGGTCCAGGAGGGCAAAAATGGGTGGTGAAGAATGCAGCAGACCAGTCTTGGGGATCACTCTTCTCCCTGCAGGATGCTAAGACAGAGAAAAACATGCTGAAGTAGGAAGTGAGACAGGGTGTGAGCTCAGTAGCCATAAAGAAGGGTGCCTTGCCCAGAGAGAAATGTGTAGTGGCTTCCAGGGATGACTCCTTCTCTTACCCCTCTGAGGAGCAGAGGGAGGCAGTCACCAGGCCTCATGGTACAGCCAGATGAGAGGATGGTCCTTTGCAACATGCATAAGACCCCAAAATTGACATCAGCAGCAGGCTCAGAAGGCCCAGAAACTCTTTCACTTTCAAGCAGATACCGTACCAATTTCTTGGGCATTTTATTTTTGGGCTCTCCATTATTGATGTAGAGGAGGGGAATTGATCTCCCTAAAATCTGTGTCCCATTTTTCGATCAACTATTCCCTTCACATGAACTGCAGACACCATGGGCTGGCAGTAAGAAAATGCATGAAACTGAAAGCTTTGTACTTTGAACCCCTTTCCACATTATGCCATGGTGCCCAGGAGCCCAGCTGGAGGTAGAGGGAAGCGGGTCACCCAGAAATCTGGAGTTGCACCACCAGCAGGATAAAGACAAGACAGTGCTGCAGAGCTGGTGCAAGCTCACAGTTCTCCAGGTGCTAGCTAGGGGTGTGACCAGCCAAGGGTTGATGGCTTTCCTGGGGCCACGTAATCCTTTTCTGGTCTTAGGCATGTTTGCTCCTTGCAGGAGCAGCCAGCAATTGCTGGCAATTTTGGAGCAATTGCTGTTCCTAAAAGCACTGCTGGACTAGATAGTTTGAGGCTTTGAACCTGAGTGGCAGTTTCCATTTGTTGCTACAGATATCATGTTTCTTGACAAGTGTTCAGTTGCACATTATTCAAAGCCCCTTTGATTTGGCCACTAAGTTTCCCTGGGGTAGCAAGCAGAAACCCAGGGTGCTTGGACTGGTTGTGGGAAATGGCCACATGCTGAAGAAACAGCTGTGGAGGGGGGACACAAAAAGGGGACTGAGGGCTGAAGCCATGTGTGAGCACGTGCAGTGACAGCCCCAAGCCACCATGGAGCACGTGTGGGCAGCTGGCAGAGGACATGCCCTTGTGCAAGGGGATTCCAGCATTCCCAGCCCTTCACACAGCCCTGGCAAACCCTGCATGGAGGAAGGGCAGGACTCAGTAAGGTCAGAGGGGTTGTGGCCTCCACACAGCCTGCTCAAGGTGGTCTGAGAAAGGGGCCAGACAGGGTGACTTAATGCTACTTGATGCTCAAGAGCACTAGGTCATAAGCTGGGTAGAACCATAGCAGAACAGGTTTTTAGGGTGATAACACTGCAAGAAAGCACCTGAATTTCCCTTCTTGACAGGGGCCCATCTGCTAGCACAAGAGCCCAATCCTGACTTCCCCAAAAGCCCATGACTGTGAACAGAAACACATGAACACAGGCCCTAATGGCAAGTAGCATCCCTTGAATGAGTTCAGCTGTGTACCATATGGATGCACAATTAGAAGACAAAAACATACTAAAAGATTGATTGATTTGTCTAATTTCAAACAAGAAATGTAGCTGGAACCTTGAATTTGTATTGAGATCCTCTGCGGCACATCAGAAAGCCATCACCATTTTTTTTCCTAGTAGCCTGCCAGGCTTGGCTTATTAGGATTTCCAAATTTGTTACAGAAAGAGTGAAAACAGAGACTTCGGGGATTTTGAAGTGTCTTGGTGTGAGCCCTACTGTGGCTGCACAGAACAGACTGGTAACAGGAACGTGTCCTCCACCTCTCTACTCTGAGGTACCAGGCAGAGGCTTTCCACAGCAGTACAGTCATCCCCAAACTGAGCACAGGCACCTCTCCCGTGCTGCAGCCACAAGTGTCATATCTCATCTCTGACCTCTGTGCAGAAGCAATTCCTCCAGGGAAGGAAGCTGCTCCCAGCACCCTGCACTGGCAGGGCAAGAACCTGGCAGCACCAAGGTGGCTGTGGGACCCTGCCCTGTCTCCGTGTCCAAGGGAACACCAGTGTGAGACACACGGGAGATCAGCCTAACTCACATCATCCTGCTGCTTCAGGAACCTGTGATGGATCCTCAGGGAGGGCTGAAACTGGATCTGCCTCCCCACCCTTCTTCTCCCCACTCCAGCTGGATCTAATGGCTCAAATGTTTTCTGCACCCTGAAGCAGGGAGTTTAATATACCTGATGACATTTTTACTGCCATTAATTCTAATGAATCCTGATATTCTTGCTGTCCGTATCTATTTATTCTTTCTCTGAATCTTGATGTATTTTTGCCCTTGGGAATTTCTGGGGCATGCTCATTGCATGTCACAGGGGAAAATAAATTAAAGAAAAATAGATTTTCACAGCTAAAAATTTCCTTTCACCTGTCTCACTGTCATGATGTGATAAGAGAAACCCATTTATCATTTCCTATACTCCGAGCCTGTCTTGTGACTGATTCCCCAGGCTTTCAAAGTGGCAGATTCCCTCATAAAAGAACCATCCTCTGACTTGTCTGCAGGCAGGTGTGAATTGGAACACCAGTCTTCTTTTTGTTTTGCATTTTTTTCTAGTGGCACTGCTTAAAAATCCTGCCACTGTGCCCTAGTCACAAGACTTAAAAGGTTTCACCTCCCAAGAAATCTGTTAAATGTGTGGATGGGTTTTGCGTAGAGCATCACAGAAATGAAAGAGTAATGTCACAGAGGCTTAGGCTGGTGTGGAAAGCAAGTGAAAGGAGGCCAGTGAAAAAGGGGAGGGAGGGGTGCTGAGTTGAAACGGGTGACCCTGCAGTCATCTCCATTTTTGCACAGCTCCTCTCGTGTTTGCTTGCCCTACAGAATGTCTTTGGGTGGCAGCACAGGCCTGGCTCCCGGGTCCTGGGCAGGCAGGAAGAAGGAAGCCTGGAGGAGGAAGAGCGGAGGAAGGCTGCGATGCACTGCAGGCTGGAGCGGGGGTCCCCAGAGGCCAGCGTCCAGCTCAGGTGCAAAGCGCAGGCAGGGCCATGGCAGCGGGTGACAGCTCAGGAGGTTGGCTTCTGGGTGGCGGAAGCTCTCCAGGTAAACAGGATTTTAGAGCTGCGAGGAGCAAACAATAAGTAAGAATTCTTTTTGTCATCCTCTGTCCACTCCTTCCTGTAGAAGCCAAATGTAATTTGGTTGTCTTTGGGGTCTTCCTCCTTTCATCCATGACGATTTTCAACCCTTCTAGGCTTCAATCTCCAAAGCTGTACACACACAGCAGCAGCAGCACTCTTTGATGCCTGTCACCCTGACTGTCACTCTGGGGCAGAGGCTTTCTCTGGCCTTTTTGAGGATGTACCACCGTCTCAGTTTAGAGACAAGTTTAGAAGACGCTCTGGAATGAGACGTCTCTCTAAAACGTTCCGACAATCCCTTTCCACCAACAGGAAGTAAATACTATTGGATGAAAGTGGGGGGGAAAAAAAACCCCAACGGTTTATTAACAATCAGAATGCCCACAAGGCAAGGGGGGAAAAGTAAATAAATGTTAGATATTAAACTGTCAGATTTTATATTCCCACCCCCCCGAACAAAACCCCAAAATGCCAGGGAAAATACTCGCTCACGATGTGACCCGCGGTACAAGATGGCGCCGATGTCTCCCTCAGGGAAAGATCCCAAACAGGAGTTTCACGCAGGAGTTCGGGCAATACATGAAAACCTGGTGACTCTCTGACGTCGACATCCTCTCCACGGCAGAGGAAGCAGCTGGGCTGGAGCGTTTTGGTTTCCTTTGTCTCCCCGGCTCGGCTTCCCGAGGTGTGGGACCGGAACGGAGCGGCCCCTCTCCCACAGCTCCCGTTTCTCTAGGCTCGGGCTAACAAGCGTCCCAGGCCACCTGAAAGATAGCTGAAAGATTGCTGCTGCTGCAGCTTCTCCAAGGCCACGGAAGGGAAGAACTTCTTGCCTGGGCTAACAAAACCAAGCTAGTCAAGCAAAAGCAGACTGCACGGCACCCTGTCTTTGGGGAGTGAGGCTTAGAAAAAGCCCGCCAAAGAGCCCAAGGCTACCCCCTCCCCCGGCCGCACACCTTAAAGATACGACAGCCACTTTGGGACACAAAGCGAATAGATTGGAATAGATTGTCATCATAAATCACCCCAAGACAACCACTTGCTCAGGTCTTCTACAGTGGACAGTATTTCTCTCCTGACACAGTATATTAGATTCCACTTGAAGTTTATCAGGTCTGGTGCTGTGCTGCCTTCACGTGAGCATGAGTGGACAGCAGGTATGATTCCAGATGCAGCCAGGGGATGCTGAGCTGAGGAAGAAAAAAAGAGGCTTATAAATAAATATGTAGTATTTCTACATAAATATATATTATTATTTGTCTATTAAAAATATTTAAATAAATTCGGGCAGAAGTACAGATAGTTGGGCAAATAGCTTTGCAAAACCTACCAGGAAAATATCACTGGAGCAAAGTACTATCAAACCACAGAGCCATAACTTTCCTTTCTTACTCATGCAGATTTCCCTATCTCAAGGCAAAGGTGTGGAGGAGAAGCCAGCTTCTGGCTCACAGGTGAACACACTTCTCAAGAGACTGTTATTCCACCCTCAATATAATGAGTCAGTGTGTTTATATGGTTAAACTATTAAGATAATTTTACTCCTCAAAGTCTCAAAGCTTCCATTATTAGCCTCTGGCAATTTTAGGTTTGGAGCTATTAACATGAATTGGAGGTTCATTCCTGTACAATTGCCTGT
The DNA here is from genome assembly GCA_013390105.1 of Tichodroma muraria. Taxonomy (NCBI): domain Eukaryota; kingdom Metazoa; phylum Chordata; class Aves; order Passeriformes; family Sittidae; genus Tichodroma; species Tichodroma muraria. The sequence goes on from WAAG01082902.1 coordinate 75,868, forward strand.
CCTGGCTGTTGGCTGTGTTCGACTGGTTTGGGGGCGCCTGGGACAGCTCTTGACACTGAATGGCAAGCCCAAGTCCTTACACAGCTTCTCCTGCCTACATGTAGTAACTACAGGCAACGAATGATGCTCTTGGGATTATAAAGCAGAATGCCCTACTGAAGTAGCAACAAAGTTTTGGTGATGCATTGGAGAGTCCCAGGAAACACACAGGGACTGGGAACTGTCTGAAAGCAGCACAGAATAGACATGAAGGCTTTTCCCTTTGGTCTGGGTGGCTTCAGCAAGAGGCCTTAATTACCTGGGATTATTCCTTGTGTTTTCCAGGCTTTGTGCTTCCTTCTCCAGGCTTGGCTTTGTAGTGGCAGGCTGTCATGCAGGTACCAGCAGATTTGCATGAGCTCAATGCACAGCTGGAGCTGTGGATCTGGCCCCGAGGGCCCAGTGCAAGTTCAGCCTGAGACCAGCAGAAGCCCCCAGCATCGCCAGGGTTTCTCTCCACAGACTTCATGCATTGCAATGAAGACAAGCTCTCCCCTACAAATGGCTGGGAGGGAGGGGCTGAAGAAGGATTTCTCACCTTGAGCTCCTGTAGTTGCCTGAGGGACAAAAGTGTCACGCACTTTGCTTTTCTGTTAAAAACAGGCCTGAAGGGACCTTCTTTATTTAATGTTTATGTAACCCTGGCAAAACAGCATATAAGTGGACTTGAAGCAACACATCCAGTTCAAGCACACCTGAACACCAAAGTTCTTAGATCCCTTTTTTTCTAGATTCATGTTAGATCTCCTCAGACTATGGCAAATCTGAGATTCATCTCTGGAGACAAATTTTGGGGTCAAACCAGTTCAGCGTTTAGTTACAAGTCCCCTAAGCCACAATGTCCTGTGCTATGTTGCCATTCAGGGAACTCTGAAGGTAGCCAGGACATGTCACTGAACGCTTTGAGAACTCTGGCATCCAAGACTTGGTCCCAGCCAGGAGAGTCTTCAGGCAAGGCTTGGCTGGTAGAAACAAAATTATTATGGATTTACTACATTGAACAGCACCTTCCTTCAGCTGCTGGCCAGGAAAAATCGTTTCAGAGGTGCTGGCAGCCAGCCCGGGCACATGGATGCAGGATTGAGTAGCCTTTGATCGGCTCAGCTTGTTAATCTGCCCACACGTGCCTCATGTCTCCTCCCCGGGGTCTCCCAGCTGCTTTGGTGCCTGGCAAACCTCCCATATCCACCCTTCCCTCCCTCCTCCTCTCTAAGCACCTGCTTTCCATGGCAAGGGAGGGAGTGGAGCCCTGGCTCTCGCTGTCCCTGCCAGCCCAGTCATTGTGCAGTGCAAGTCCTGCTCTCCAGACGTGTCTCCTCAGCTGAAAGGAAGAGACAAAAGGGAGCTGCCCAAATCATGAGCCCTGCATCAAGCCCAGGCATCTCCCCTACCATTCCCATGCTCTCCGTACTGCTGGGCCTTTGGCAGCCTTCCCACCACGACCCTAAAGTCATTCCTGACTATGCTTCTCATGCCCCACATGGGCCCTTTGGGTAAACAAAAGCCACCCAAATTCTCTGCCAAATGTGAGTCCTGCCTCCCCTGCCTGCAGCAGCCAGGCTGGCAGCTCCCTGCCCTGTGCCCTGCTGGGTTCCCCTCCTCCTGGCCTGTGCAGCTCTCCTTGGGGCCAGTGGCAGCTTCTGAAGTGGGGAGTGGGGATCTTTCAAAGTGCCAGTTTGTGATGGGCTGTCATGGGAAGGAGTCGAAAATTATGAGATTTGCCCTGCTTGCCTGCCTGTGTTACCCTCAGCTACCCTCCCTGGCAGGGGTGGGCATCTTCAGGAGTGGGTCAAGCCTCCTGAGGACCAAACCAGATCTGGATGCTGTTTCTCCCTTGCTGTTGACTTGAAAAATCAAATCCAGGGTGATTCTAACCCTCCTGGATGAGCATCATGATGGTGATGGTACAGTGGTGTTTGCTGATGAGGTGAGACAGCCCACTTGCCCATCCCCAGCCTTCCCCCACCATCCCTGCGTGCTAGTGGCTGCTGCTGGGAAAACCAGCGATACATCTCTGGAAATAACAAACATGTGATTGTTCCTAATCCGACCTAGCCAAAGCAGTCCTGATAAGAACAATCCCTCATCGGGAGTGTTCCCGATGACCTTGGACAGAAGCTGCTGTCCCTGCCAACCGTTCCCAGCTGCACCAATATTCCTTCAGAAATATTTCCTATTAATTCAGCACTCTACTCCTCCGGAAATGCCGAACTTTGCCTTTCACACCCAGGGCCTGATGCTGGGCAACACCTCCCACTCAAACTGGAGTCCCAGGCAAGGGTAAACCATCACATGCAGTGAGAGGTCAAAACCAGGGAGTCAGGAAGCACCCCTAGCTCTGTCTGCCCCCATGCAGCTGTGTCCCCCCATACACCACTCACACATTCTGCACGGGGATACGATCCCTCTGGGAGCTTCTCTGTGTGTTTTAAGATTCTTTCCGTGATTGCCAGGACAGAAGTAGTGTGTGCTTGGGACAGCACACACATGGGACTTGCGTCCTCATGTGATGTCACACCACGGCAATACAGTCCTCCCCCAGTCCCGTCAGGTAGTGGCGGCCCACGGCCCCACCGAGGCAAGCAAAGCAGGGGGTTGTACCGACAGCCGGCAGTCAGAATTTGTACTTCCTTCCCTCTGTATTTACTCCACAGAAACAAAACGCAAATACGTGTTTTAAAAAAACACAAACTGCAGGGAGCTGGCAGGGGACCAGGTGTCATGTCTGTGTCACTGTGTCAGCTCTTGCAGGGCCTACGGCAGCATCACCAAGACAACAACCTTTCGAAGGAGGAGCAGTCGGTTCCCCTGGAGAACAGAGCAGCAGCCTGACCAGTCAGCCTCCAAGGTCTGCTTTGCTCCAGATAAACATCTGCTTCCCCACACAGCACTTATCTCCTTTTCCAAGGCTCTCATCACTGAAGCTAAGAGGCTTCATGACTGATTTACCTTTTCCACAAACTAGCTGGGAGGTGAGTATTATTTCATGCTAGAGATAAGGGCACATTGATTGAACTCACCTAGAAAGCTTGTTAAAAAGAAGGAAGAGAATTTAAACCTGTGGAGCCCTGGTACTGCTCATTAGCTGCAGGCAGAGGCTTTACTCCATGTGGAAGTGCAGCTGATCTCCCTACAAACCATTTCTCACCAAAGACCCTGCTAGAAAACCATTTTATCCAACTACCCTGTGGCTGGGGCAGAAATGAGAAGATGAAAGGTGCTACCTGGTAGTCAAGGTAGCATTTATTTCCAATCCTGGGTTAAAATGAGGGTTTTTTTTAAAAAAAAAACCAGGAGTTTGGGAAAGTGGCGGGGGGATAAAAGGCTGGAGAAACACAAATCTGAGTTCCTTACGCCTCTAGGATTTGGTGCAAGGATCAAAGGCAGCGTCTTTGGCCCACGTTGCTTATTCTGTAGCCCTGTCTCCCTGCACACCTGCCCGTGTCAAAGCTGAGGAGAGCCGAGGCTCAGTTTTCCCTTGCTGAGGACCCGCCGGTGCCCCCCTGTGAGCATCCCCAGTGAGCTGAGCCTGGCTTTCTGCCCCAGCAGCCTCGGAGATCTCACGCCCGCTCCCGGCAGCTTGCTCTTCCTGCCGGTGCGGGGGAGGCCCAGCACCCCCCCTGCAGACACCCCTGCTGGCACTGCCTGGCTGCGGCGAGCGCAGTGCAGCTCGGGCAGCGAGCGCAACGTGTCCTCTGGCGGAAGGGAAGGAATTCCTGAATGGAACGCACGCACCGTTCAGCTTCTGGCTCAAGCAATATCTTGCTGTGGTCCTGATGGGGATAACAACGTGGCAGGAAAAACTACACTGGAAAAAAGACACGTGTGGGGGCTGAGACAGGAAGAAGCAATGTAAGCAAAAGGAGGAAATGCTATGGTGAGCCAGATGAGACTGCGGGGAGAGGTCGTCTTCATGTGCCAGGGTTCCGGCCGAGCACTGACTTCACTGTTGTTCTTTGAAGAGAGATAAAAACACCGGCTCACTCAGACCACGGCCCAAAGAGCTTTGTGAACAAACCCTTCTGTTGCCCTCTCCTGGAGCTAACTATGCTCCTACAAGGAAGGTTTGCCATCCAAAGACAGCTGGGCAAGGATGAGAGAAAAAACTTAAATCTGTGGAGTGTTTTTTTGGTGCCACAGTTAAAGAGCCCATCTGACATTGTAAGGGCACCTAATTTCTCATGAAATTTGAGTACATCATGGAAAACTCGAGCCTCACCAGAGTGGCATGTTTGGGCATCTGATTCTATGTTGAATTTTCCTTACTCTCACTCAAAAGAAGTCTGCAAATGTTTCTTGCACCCTTATTTTCAAGGGCAGCAATCGAACAGATTTTTTTTTATTTTAGTAAAGCAAGACTGGCAGTTGGAAATGCTCACGTTTCAGTGAGCACTGAAAACTATAAATAAGAGGAGTCCTGAAATGAATTCAGGTAGTGCAGACTGCAGCATGACCTGTGTGCACACAGGGTTTAGAAATAAAAATTTTTAGAAATAACTACAGTGCTGGTGCCCCAGACTGTTTGTTGCCCAATTCCTGCAATAGTTTCTCCTTGTTTTCTTAAGATTAGGCCCTATCATCCAGTCTCCAGGTTGTTTAATAGGGAAATGGTACCTTTGTGCTTTTTTTGAAGGCTTTCTGCATGGGGACTCAGGAGTGTTCAGGGCTGACATTTTGGAGATGTCCCTCTCACCATTCTCGTCTCTTCCATAGCCCTGTTTTGTACTGAGCTGTTTTCCTAAGTGATACATTGTGGGAATTTGAGAAAATACCCTCAGCATGCAGTCTGAAAACTTGCTATTCTCACTCACTGGAAGTGAAACAATTCCTTCCCTAAGAGAAATAGAGATTTGTGTTTTTGGGTCAAAACCACACTAAACATGTGCCTTCTGGGGAATGTCCTTGACATGTGTTTTTAAACGTGTGTTAATGAACAAACCAGTGCCTCCAAGCAGAGTCACGGCTCCCAGAAGAACATCTTAATCATTAACCATAAACTGCACAATTTCCCTGCAGCTTAGAGAGCAGGGGTTTAGATGGGGATCTCGTTAAGGGCCATCCGGAAACATCCCAGCTCCAGTGCCTGGGAGAGCACTGAGCAGGGACCACTCCCAGCCCGCGGTGCATTACTGCTTACATCGATAGAAGATGTGCCCCCCCCTCCCAGTTCCTGTTCTGCAGCAAGCACAGGACTAAACTCCGATAAACATCCCAGGAGGACTTTAGTTTGGTCTCTTTACAGCTTAAAAAGAGGTCTCTCCCTTGGATTCCTCTTATCATCCCATTTTAATCAAAAGCATCCAGACATTGCTGAGCTGTTCTCAAGTTCAGTGGTTTTCAGATCTGCGCTCTAGCATGCAGGAGGGAGAGTTCAGGTTAACCCCAAAAGGAGCAACTAGGCTCACAAAAACAAAGATTTTAATCAAGGCATCTTCAAGCTAATTTGTTGGGGTGTGTGGGGGGGTTGTTTTGGTGTTTGTTTGTTTCTGTTATGTAGTCATACATTCCGATAGCCTTGTGTGAGTGCAGGAAGCTGCACTGTATGAAACAAGTGAAACCCAAGGTGTGACCTTGGAAGGCAGAGTTTGCTTTGATTTTCTTAAGGCTGACGACAGGGGAGCCAGTGAGAGCTGGAGGCACAAAGGTCGCGCTGGTGGTTTGCCTTGCAAGGAAGCTGCCCCAGGGGCTAATCGCCTCCCTTTGTCAGCTCAGCATCTTTATCAACTGCCCCACAAACGCTCTGACTCCAGTCGGTCACGCTTGCTCCACAGAGTATTTGCTTTCAAATATTGAAGCCAAAATCAGTTGCTGAAAAGGACATCCAGGTACTGAATGGCCTGGAAAGAGAGGGTTGGTTTCTTTTAATGTCTATGTGTACACAGGACACGTCAAGCCAGCTCTGTAAATAAACTGGTGCCATCAACTGAAAGTTCCCAGGGTTTGCAGCAACTGGAGGTGGAAACTGGCACAGAAAAAGAAAAAGCAAAGTCTGCAGCTATTGCCAGGCACAGGGGCGCTGAAGGAAGAACAAATTCAGGTTACTGGGCCAAAAATGTTCTTTTTTATCATATGTTTACAGAACTTGTGCAGTCCTTTCCCTATACCTTAATGCAGCATCTGAATAATTTTGTCCTAGAAAGAAGAGACAGGGCTGAACAGCTTTTCAGTAACACATCAGTGCTTGCACTGTTCACAGAAATCTTGATGTAATAAAAATATGGATGCATTGATGACAAGGGCAGTGACCAGTCTTCTGCTCTGTATTGGTCGCAGGTAACAGTTAAGCCAATAAATCTGTAATTTAGCTAGGGCTCGAGGAGAAAGCGCTATCAAAATAACCTTTCCCTTTCTGAGTGACATCCTCATCTTCTGCATTATCCTTCTGTAGGATTAGAAATTCTACACAAAGGGCAGTTGGCCTGTACATAAACTGCCTGGTCATGTTTCTTCAGGGAGCCCCTCATTCTTCAGGGAGGATGCAGGGAAGACCAGTGAGTTCAAACTTCAGTGAGTGAAGTTTGTGTCTTGACCCGAAAGCCACTGGGAACTGTAGGAGAAGCTTATGACTAAAGCTTCCCCTGGGGAAGGAACAGAGTATAAGCAAAGTTATGTTGCAATTTCTGGGACAAAAATGTGTAAATAAGCTATTGACCCACTGAACTCCAGCTACAAGAAGAGGACAAACCAAGTAAGAAGCTCCACTGAGCTCCACTAGACCCTGAGTCCTGCTGCCTCAAGTCAGGTTCTGGTGAACACCACTTAGAGCTTTTAAGGTAGCTTCTTTCAGAATCATCACCTACTGCTGCTTCAGCTGGCAGCATACCAAGATCCACAGGATCATCTCCAGTTTGACCCAGTGGAGATGAGCTTTTGAAGCCAAATTTCCTACATCTCCTGCCCAGTGCCTTTGCAATTTTAGATGTGTTTCTTGAGCCAAACACATCATCCTGTTACACTTCTCAGAGGTCAGCAAGCTTGAACTCACAGAGCATCCAGTTTTGCCAGAGCCCATGCAGTGATGCAATACCAGCAGCTTTCCAAAGCAAAGCTGGTTCGGTGGATGCACGATGCAGCCTTACACTACCACTGAAGCAACCGGTGACGCACAAGTACTGGAGGCAAGGTTAGTCCTGGAGCAAGGCATTCTGTGAGAACAGAAAGTCATTACCTCACAGATTTGGTCATATCCCTGCCAAGATTTCTAGTCCACTGCGCTGTTCAGAGATGACTTAGACCTGACATGAGGAGTCCAAGACTTGACAGGAGAAGAACATAAGGTCCTCAAGGTAGAGTGAACCTGCTTGTTATGCCAAAGGCCGGAATGCTAAAATGTGTCCGATGCAAACCCATACTAGAAGAGTCCAACTGAAAAAGCTGTATCCAGAGACTTAATTTACAGCTAAATTCTGAAAGCACGGGTCTCTTCCACAGGTAAAGATAAAAGTGAAACATTACCAGGAAATCTGACATCTGAGGTAGAAATGCTTTGCAATATATAAATATTTCAGTGGGAGACTGCAGTTTTGTTAGTGCTCTGGATGCAGCATTCTTACATCAAGCAGCAAGTGAAAGCAGGAGGCCTAGTTTGGCTGTCTGAAGACAGTGAGGATGCTGGCATCCCCTTCCTCAGGGCATTCCTGCATGGAGGACCTTTGCTGGACATCCCCACTGCAGCATCCCGGGTTCATTTGAAGCCACTCTCCTCTGCTGGCAGCTCATGGCACAGTGCCAAGCTCTCAGCCTGGGAGGCTGCAAGCCATGAAGCAGCCAGGCAAAAGCAGAAGCAGCATGAGCTGGAGATTGGGAAGCCGCTTCCCTGGAAGATCCATGCTTCTGTGTTGCCACCTTGCTCTGGTGCAGAGCGTCAACTCATGGTGCCCTGGAGGGGCCTTGGCAGAGCAAGGCCCTGAGGATGCCCAGTGTGAACCAGGGACTTGTGCAACAAGGGCATTTTAAAACTGCTATTCACAACCTCTCCATTTTTGTCTTTCTTTTCCATCCCTTCCTCTTTTTTTTTTGTCTTTACTTTCCTGGGAAGTGAGAACACAAATTGTGACACAAAGTGTGGTTTCACGTATAACAAAGCTGGAACATTCAGCCATGGAAACTTCTGCTTAAGTGTGACTTACTAGTTCTTATTTTGTCTTCTTTTGATTAAATTGAACAGTAGAAGGGATCATAACCATGAGATCCACTTGCTCCTCAGGAAGCATCACTATCTGTCAGTTACTCAATACTTTTGTAGGTATACAAATACTTTTAATATAAATATTTTACAAAAGCCTGCATATTTCTAATTAAACCGAGCAAAAATATAGAAAAAATCAGAACTAGTTGGCAGAGGTCAGAAAGGAAAATAAATGAAGACATTAGGAAAAGCTTCCATTTTACTTTAGGTTGCTCACACTTTCAGACTGGTGTGAAAAGACCTCAGGGAATTTCAAAAACCTGAAGTTTGTGTCTTGAGCCTTCATCCAAAACATAGTTCAATGTAAATGGATTATGATTAAAAAAATAAAAAAAATATATTAATCTTGTTGCTAAAGACAAACCAGTATTTTTCCAAACAACTCTAATGAGGGATTTGTGAAATAATCATTTGTCTTTGCAGCTGTAGCCTTCTAATTAAACTTTCATTTTAAGGTGAATTTTCAAACCCTTCAGACCTGAGACATTACACACAATCCTCTATAATCTCTTCCTGAGGAACTTATTGTATTATTTAGTGTTCTCTGTGCTGGGTAATTACAGCAGGCTTCTTTCCTCCTTTCCGTTCCTGGTTCTCTTTGCGTACATTTGCAGTGGGTTCCTAGGCCCACAGTCTCTGCTGACTTCCAGTGTATTATTCTTCAGCGAGATGCAGCAAGAAGCAACAGACACGGGCTTGGAGGGATTATTCAGCATGGAAGATTTGGGTTTTCCCAAAGTCTCTGTGTTTTTTCAACACAGAAACTGCAATGCCCTCTGCCTTCAATACACATATCTAGACAAACACAGCATAGCAGCTGCCTCACAGGCTGTAGGAGGAAGTGCAATGGCAGGGAGAAAAAAGCACATGCAGAGAGGAAACCCTGAGAGTTTCCAGATGGCAAACACCAGAGCAGAGGTCAGCAAGTGTTTGAGATGATTGCAGGCAGTGCTTTTCCTCTGCCCGACCAAAGGCTGACTGTACTGCTAGGGAGGAGATCTCTATCTTGAGGCAGGACACAAGCAACTGGTAATGCTTCAACTCTATTAAAGGCTGTGCCTTTTTGCTCTACTGTATTTCTCACTCGGTGGGAGCTGGGAGCTTCTCATGGATGCCCTCACAGAATGTCAGAGCTCTTTAGACAGCAGTTGCCAGCCCTGGCTTTAAAGGACCTTCAAAATTGTGGGCTTTGAAAATTAGGAAGGAAAGCTAATTGTCAAGGCATATTTTATTTTCATAAGAAGGAAACAATGAATAAAAGTATCATTGCCTAGGACTGGCAGCAGAGACAGCATCTGTAAGGCTTTCTGAGAAGATATTTAGTCCAGCATGCTGGGCTGGAATTCAAGTGGTGTGTGCTGTCCCTGGCTCTGCCAGAACCTGCCTGTGACCTGCAACAAACCCCCTCACCTCTGCTTGCTCTCCTGCCTTATCTAGCACCATTCCCCAGACAAGCACTCCTGTGCCTATACCACATCTCAAGTGGCTTCTGGTCAGGATGTTTTCTCCAAAGGCAGGACTCAGTGTATTCATGCAAGGCAGACTGGACTGCATTCAGACTTTATTAGCTAATCCCTATTTAATGAGACTGGTAAGGAGGTTTGTGCATTATAATACAATAGCACTTAATGCTGAGGTAAGAGCAGCTCTGCACGCTTTGAAAACGAAAGCCATGAAAAGTGAATCTTGCGTTAAGAACAAACAAGTAGCCTGTTTTTCAGTGATCAGCTTTGTTGCCTGGGTACCAAGTACAGAAGCTCCTTTTTGCTTCTTGCCAGGAGCCTGTAGAAGTATGCTGTATTTTATTTCAGTCCAGAGCCATTATGGCCATTTATCCATATCCACAGAAGTGCTCCATTTGCTGCATCACATAGACCCAGGCTGGCATCAAGGACAATCCTCCCTGCCTGGTGAGGGAACTCGCCCAAGACTGCCTCAAGGATCTTTCAAGGGAGGATTTGAATTCTGAAGAGCCTTATTGTCTCGGTAAGGCCCAGAAAACAGTGATCCTTCACCTACCTGCTTTTCTGTAAGCCACTGAAAGAATGCAAGGCAGTGCTGCCCAGCAGCTGCTGGCTGTATCAAGTGGGATAGCTGAACTGAGGTGGAGAAACAGCTGCAGAGAATGCTGGACTTGGGATTTTACCAACCTGGAAAAGCTGTGATGACTTGCTGATGTAGTCTGCAGACAAGACAAGACTGGTGTCTTGAGACACCAGCAGATTCAGTGATTTAACACAGCATCACTCATCAGCTGAACCTCAGGAACTCAGCACTGTAGTTGGAAAGCAGAATATATAAAGCTGAAGTGCTGGCACTTGGGCTAAGGACAGCCATCTTTCTTTATTCTGGGAATGAACTTGCTTTCTCATTTTCTACTGCAAATCAGAGGATTCATTCTTCAGTTCAAAGTCCTAGAGACTCCTGCAGAATTAAGCCAGGGTCCTGCCTTCCCATCAACATGTCTAATAAAATTGCAGAACATATTAGGTACCCTGAACAACATGGCTGCAAGCCCCTGTGCCCCTGAGGGGCTTCCACAGCCATAATCACTGAAATAATTACATCCACATGGAGTGAAACCCAGCTGATTCCATTTAAGTTGCAGTGCAACCTCACCCAAGTAAATATGCAGGAAAAAGCAGAAATTCTTATTGATAGTAGCAAATTATCAGACTGAAATAGTAGCAAATTTTCTGTGAAAGAGAGTTGATTTGCACAGTTAACATTTCCAGGTTTTTCAGAACACTTATCACTCTTCCAAGCTGCCATGAAGAAAAATGCCAAACAATCCTGGTGGAATTTTCCCAGAAATATGTTCAGTATTGGGGAATAGGGATTTTCCAAAGTAACTTCTGACTCTTAAGTGAAGAAGCCTAGCAGTGAAAACACAGCAGTTCTCAAACAGTAAGAGATCAAAATACTGGCAAATCTCAGCTTCTTCCACTATGGCAAGCACCTTTGCATTCGGTGGAAAGGCCCAGAGTCACAGAGAACAAAAGCTGCTGTTGCTTTTTGCCACTGTTTCTCCTTGCAAAGCGTGTTCCCTGAGGAAGGGCTAGAAATAAATGTCTTCCCTAATTGATTCTGTGGAGAACAGCAAGTCCAAAAATAGCATCATTCTATTTAGTAGCATCACTATTATCAAAGATGTTTAATTTACTAATCAATTGTATCCAATTCAGCCCAGAAATACCTACTTTTCCAGTTAAAGACAAGGCCCTAAGACTGTGCAGGGAAAATCCTTAATGAGCTGTAGTGAGGCACTTTGAACATTTGTGGTTTTTGTCTTACAGTAAGTGGTTGTAGGAGTGATGGGAGTACACACTAAGCTGGGTCAATTACCCACTGAATCACCTCCAAGTGGTGGCTGAGATGAGGAGTCTGGCTAGACAAGCAATACCTTCCTTTAAAAGTAAAAAATTCTTCTTTTAACTCTTACACCAAGTCACATTTTCACCAGTTAATAGCAGGTCTAGAGACAAGAATTCACAAAGTGGAGATAAAACCCAGCAGTTGCAAGAAAGAGCTCAAGCACAAATTGTTTTTACAAATCAAGTGAAAGGAGGATCAATGAGTAGCTTTTAAACTGCCTTTCTGAAAAGCAAATCAGCTTGACCATAAACCATTTTGAAATGGTTATGGTCAAGCTGAAACTAAGAAATACTTAACTACCTTTATACTAAATCTTATGAAATGCCAACACATTTAAATAGCTATAACATTCAGTGACTATGAGTAAGAGAAGGTTTTACTCAAGTTCCTTTGTCTACTCCAAGTTCTCCAAGAATACAGAAGGAGCTTGCCATCAACAGGCAAGACTGAAAAAAATTCCAGGAAGTGACTAAGCATTGTCTCTGCTCAGAGAGTGGGTACACAGGTAAGTATTGACTTACCTATGACCCCACCAAGTGTACCACACAACACTCAGGGGCATCTCATCTTTTTAAAAACCAATTTACATTACAGAAGGCACATGCTGGAGCATGCTTTGCTTTCCTTCAAGGTCTTTCCTCACCCTGAGAGATCACAGTAGGAGTGCTGGTGTACAGCTGCAGTTCTGGGACTTGCCCAAAGCATCTCACCCAGGAACTTGAGTTTCCTCTCTGCATTTAAGAGGCACCACAACTCCCCTTAAAGGGGATCACCCCTCATCACACCTTTTATTAGAGTTAGCACTACTGTGGCTGAGTCCTGTTCCCTATTTGGCTCTGAGAAATGTGATAAGTCAGTATCCATAGGTGGTTTCTCAAGAAAATTTGCCTTGAAATACCTTCCAAAATTCCAGACACCTATTACATATCAATAATATTTTCCACTATCTGCAAAGACTCATTCTGAACTGTTTGTTCCCACCCCTTTCCCAATACTGCCATTTCCACTGGGTTTGCTGCATGCAACAGTACCGTGAATGAATCCTTCATCAGCCTAGAGAAATGACCTGGCTGTTGATACTGGCACATCACATAGCACTGAGCCTGTATCTCAGTCTGCCTTTGCAAGGATCCAACAGAGATTAAGGCCAGAAATGGCATCTTTTTTATCTTGCAGCTGTAAGAGACTCAAGAATATACACTGTTTTTAAGTGCTTTATATTTATTATAAAGATTAATAACTGAATGTATGGAAAATGATTCTCTGTACAAGAGAGTAACATGACAGCTTTTACAAGTTCTGCTATACAGTA
>WAAG01082903.1:0-51694 GCA_013390105.1 Tichodroma muraria
AAATACTGATTTCAAGAATAACTGACCTGTAAAGAAAGCCTTTACTTGCACAGGAAGTTTGAATAAATTCTATAGAAGATGTTAAATTACTGAGAAATCTATTTGCTTTGATCTGATACAACAAAAAGCTCCTGAATGGCAAAATTTTGGGCTGAACTGAACACTTTGAAAGGGTTACAGTCTACCCTGAGCTACTGGCCTACCAGTGGAACTATTACAGCTGTGCAGAAAAAAATACATAAATACTAACATTTTAATTGGCTGATGCACTGTCACAGTGGGGGAACTTGTGCATACAGCCCTCTCAAACCCACTCTATTTACAGAGATGAAAAAGAACAGCATGCAAATAGTAAAAGGAGATAAAACACTTTAACAATCCTTCAGAATTGCTGCAGTGATCTAGTAAAAAGGGATTAATTAGCAATGAAGGCAAATGGCTATTTGCCGCAAATTATCAGTTCTTCTCATGGTCATTATTCACCAAGAAAATCTTTGAACCTTCATAGCCATTATCAACATACCTAGGCTATGATGATGCAGTGCACAAAGCAACTGAAAACTTTTGAAGACAGCTGAAAGCCCAGATGAAGCCCATTTGTTCCATGGAGCCATTTGTTGTGAGCACACCCCAACGTGACAAATGCATTTGACGTGATACAAGAACATGCCTACAGACTGACATAGAAAATTACAAAATAATAACACTTATTTTCTTGATGAAAGAATCCTGTCAGTGCTCCTTTCCCAAGCTCTTTCTTCTCCCTCTCACGGGATGCATTTCATGTTATGCGCACGTCATACACAAATTTGAACTTTGGATTTAAACCTCTGCTTCACTTGCATTTAAATTATGTAAATATCAAACCCAAGCCCTGTGAAATCCAAAACAGAGAGCATCTAGTCCTGGTTTAGGACAAAACAGGCTTGTCTTCTTCCTGTTACACATTTTGAATGGGCGAGTGCAGGGCAGGTCTGGTATTTAAAGTCTTCTGCTGTTATATATATTGCCACAGGGAGCTCTGCAACTTGTCTCATTCCTGCCTCCAATTTTCTCTTGGAGAAACAACTTTCACTTCTCGGTGTCATCAATATTCATTTGGTAAACTGATGTCAAGTTACTATTAAGAAAGTGCAAAACCTCCTTTCTTGTATTGTTTTGGTTTTTGTTTTTGTGTGGTTTTTTTTGCTAGAGATTTAACTACCAGAAGATGGCGAGTAATGTAACTAAGACACGGCCGTGAGAATAAAAATTCATCCCTGGCTAAGGGGAGGGATGTCAAGATATTTGTGTCAGCTGTTCCTTTCTAACACTACTGACTGGATAATCACAGGATTTTTTAGCTCATTAGCTCACAATTAATTGACAAATAGACAGGGTGGCTGGAAAACAGCAGCTGACACATTTGAAGGGACACAACTCCAGGACAAAAGTCACTCTGTGGTAATTTCTTTCGGGAGCAAACACTTTTTTTTTGTCACCATTATAATGTAACATAGATAATAAAAGCAGCAAATCCCAAGCTCAAAATGGAGTTTATGCAATGAAGTCCAGCTCTCTGCTGTGACCAAGAACACAAGTTCCCAATGCCATAAAAATTGCTTAAAACTGTGCCTACAAACTGTATCTTGGCAGGGTGGACAAGTAGGTCTGGTCTACATTTAAGATATGCTAAAATACTTATGGCTATACAGGAATTTTTTTTTTTTCCATGCTTGCAAAAGCCCTAGGAAAAAAATAGTTACACTGGCCAAAAAAAAAAGAGAGAGATGGATGGAAACAGAAAAGCAGACAGATCTTCAGGGGCAACCAACTTAAATTGGGTCCAAATAATGCTTCCAAGGGACTGCAAATATAACCTGTCCTCTTTTTGAGTTTGTAAAGACAAAACTACCAGTTTTAAGCACAGAGCTGAAAAAAACTATGCTCGTAAATAGGATACACTAAAAGGTGATGTCTTCTTCCCAAATTCCAGCGTAGGCAACAAAATCTTACAGGGATAAAAAATTCCAAAATTAAATATACCCTCAATTTAAGGTCAAAGAAATCAAGTCAATTGGTTGAAATTGCCAGAAATTGGCATGCAACAAGAACATGAGATCAGTCAGCAAATCAAGTACAGGAAAAATGAACCATGAGGAAAATAACTGATTACTAGGTGGGAACAGCAGCACACAATACCCAAAAAAAATCCCCACAGACTACCCAAAGTCATAAGGGAGGACAAACCTCAGCTCTTGCTCACTTTGCTTGAATGAAGTACATAAAATCATATGCTTTAATTCCTTGACACAAATGTAAAAAAGTGTAAAAAGTGTAAAAAATGTAAAAAGAAAAAAGATTGCCATGCAAAATAGGTCACTTTGATTTCTGAAGTCAAAATTCATGACAAATTTTTAGAAGAGCTTACTTTTTCTCAAAATACCAAGTGTTTTTCTTCACTCTCTCCAAATGCAGGTAATTTTCTTATTAATTATCACCTTTGCAGTGTTGAACATAATGGGACAAATAATACATGATGCACAAATAAGTTATAATGCTCCATGCAAGTTATTAGCAGTGAGATGCTGAATGTGTGATAAATCTAGATCTCAAAGTTAAATATGCCTCCTAATTAAAAATCAATTATTAAAAACAGTAAAGAATGAAAAAGAAAAAAGGCTCACTCACCAAACTCATAATGAAATCCTGGAAACTTCAGAGTTATTTGAAAAGCAGAAAGAAACCTTCAACATCTATATTTAACTAAAGACTCCATTGTGGGCTTCTTGATTTTATGATTAAACAGTTCTGTGAAAAATTGTTTCTGGTACCTTTTGTGCTTTTATATCTTCATTCCAAAGTGTCATGAAAATGAACAGACAGCATTTAAATGGGGAATGCAAGAACAAACCATTGCTCCAGCTCTGGAAAATCAAAGTACAGGGATGCCCTGATGTGGCTCCGAGGTGACCACAGGGATGATAAACAGCCACCCAAGGTCACCAGCCTCTGAACTTGCAAGCAAATGCACAATGTTCACCCACAATGCTGTCCACTGGGTTTCTTAGCAGGTCTCTTCCAGGAAATGGTTTTAACACCCAGAGAAAGTAATTTGCAAACATTAGATCAGGATGTGCAAATAACTATTTCCAATTAATTTGCGTTTAGTTCTGAAAAGATTTCAAACACAGAACAGCTCAAAAGCAGCTCAAAATCACAACACCTGTTGCATAAGCTTGGACAAGCAGAAATTTCCAGTTTTCATTATCTGTAAAACTAAGACATGTAATCGTACCTCCAGTAGTGACAGAGAAATTAAATTAATGAGCACTATCGAGGAGGTCTGAATCCCATTATTGGAGAAACTACACTGATATTATGCATTACCATAAATATTCAGCATCTGCAATCAAAAGAAGGCTTTGGTGTTTACGTATATAATAAAGTTTTAATAATTCACTATCAATATTTCACACAGAGTGCTACCGTCACTTTCCTCTGGATAAAAGAAAAAATACACACAGAATTTAAAATCCACAACCATTCCACTGGGAATGAAAAAATTTCTTCTACAGAGAAATGCCAGGGGAGAGTACCAAGCTCTTTTTCCAAACGCCAGGGGCTCCAGGCTCCATCTGCCTATGGCAGGCGGGTGGCTGGCCAGGGCTGCCTCCATGTGTACCTTTGAGCAGGCTCCAGCCTACAGACCCCACTCACTATTCCCTTCTCCAAAATATGCAGCCCACGGCGCCTGTCCAAAATCTAGAGTACTTTGGCAATGAAATTCTCAGGATTTTTATTCAGAAAACTTGGAAACCTCAAGCGAGTGTGCTCGGAGGACATCAGCCACCCTACCCATGGGTGGCTGATGGCACCTCCACAAATGGAGCCCCTGAGCCACAAGCAGCCACCCTCTGAGCCATAAAGCTGTCAGATTTGGTACTTTACCTGTCCCACAAGCAGGAGGGTCATCCTTCCACCAGGGATCAAAGGATGGATGCGGGATTGGGGCTCTGGCCATGGCGGCTGCAGCAGCCCGTGCCTGGAGGAACCCACTGCGTGCCCAAACCCAACCTCCCACAGCAGCTTCCCCACAGCCCTGAGGACACTGATTTTTAAAATGGCAGTAAAAGCCCCAAAGGATGTCAGGGCAGGAGGAGGGAGGGAGGAAAGGAGGGAAGGAGGGAGGGAAGGAGGAGGAGAGGAAGAGGAGAAGGGGCAGCAGCACCTTGGGCTGCCATCACCTCAGACTGCCATGAGGTGTAAGAACGTGTTTTTAATTGCCACTTTTAACACATAAAATACAGGGAAAATCCCAACTTGACCCACAGCACAGGCTCATCCCATCTGCTGCAGAGGGAGAGCCGCATTATCAAGGGCCACACTGAACAGACATGAACTTCTGAAGTACAGTCCAGCTGAATAAATAACACAGAAAGTTAATAGCCAAATCCTTTCAGCAGCAGCAGTGCTCTCGGAACCTGATTGGAATTTGAACATTTGCATTGATTTATATTTTTTTTTTTCAATGCTACCAGCTGGGAGCAAGTGCTGGAGAGGAGGTACAGGAACAGCTCTGCAGAAACAGGAACAGCTAGCGAAGGATTACCTCCTAAAGGATTATCTTTTAAACAAAGAAAAATTTGGTATACTGCAAACAACTAACTCAAATCAAAAGAAACAGATTAATCCAAGAGGATTAACAGGTAAGGCTGCCCTGTACTTGAATGTCCAGACACACAGCTGAGAAACGTGAATGGTATTATTTAGATGATTTTATTTAGTTGTCAAGCACCTTTTCATAGTCCAAAATAAGAGCTGCCTGTTTAGTTAAAACAAAAGCTTTGACAATTTATCCTGCAGCCTCACAAGCAACAGAGATCTCCTGTCTTTTTACAGAGCCCTTTCCTTTACTCTTACATATGTAAGCTCTGATCACAGAGTTCTTTTAACTCCCGCCAGGAAGGAGGATTAGCTGCTGCCTGTACTGCTCCTGCGCTGTGAAATTTCCAGAACTGAGCTCTCTTACTTCCCTCTGGGTGGCAGGGGAAGTCACAGAAAACTGACATCAAGCTCCTCTTTATGGGTTTGTCTTTCCTGAATTGTTACCACTCATGTAGATTTTACAGCCGTGGTACTACGGTAATACCAAAAGTAAAACAGCATCTGCTAAAAAATCTAAAAATAAATCTGCTAAATAATCTACTAAAATAAATAAATATAATCTACTAAGAATCTACTAAAATAGAACAGCATCCATGTATTTGGAAGCAATACAATGATATGTACTTGAGCATGACTACCTTACCAGTAAAGACATTAGAAGCCTCTCTGACCTGCACCAAAGATTTGTATTGAAATCTACTTGACAATTCTGGCAGAGGAAGGTAAGCAACCAAGTTTAAACAAAAAAAAAAAAATTAAAAAATTTTAAAAAAACAGCCAAAAAACCACCAAGGATAAAGCCCCACTCATTTACTAAAATCATGTTTTACTGTATTTTAGTATTTCAACATTTCTGTTAGAATTGTTTATTAATCATACATTTGAGATTCCCCTAGGGTGAATTAAAAAGCCTAAATACTTATAAACACAACACAGCATAAGGCAGCTCAGCAGCTCCTTTATGTTTCAGTCAGTTGCATATACGTGTCAGCCCCTACTCTGACCCAGAGGTGAAACCAAATTCTGCAGCAGTTGCAAACCTTACCTCTTGATGATAGGAAGGATTATTGACTTTGGTGAATTTTTCCATCTAATAAATTTTTATTCCCAACTTTTGAACTTACATTCTTTTATAACCAACTAACCTCTGCATTGGTCCAGCATATATTTTATATTTGTTTAAGAATGAATTAAGCATTAAGCAAAGACTCACCTCCTCCACCTCCAAGAAGGCTGGAATTAGCTGTAAGAAAAACAGAAAGGTAATTGTTAGCATTGAGCTTCCTAAATATCCATGGAACCAAAACAAAAGATGTTTCACTAGAGATTTTCCATTGTTTCAGTAACTTTATTGCTCTCCCCTTACCCGAAAATATTTAATGCAAAAACAATCACTTATTGTAAATTGCAATCACCATCTTTACCTTTGCAATATCTTTGAAAATGCAAGCTAATAAATAAAACAATAATACAATTACTAAAGCTAATGCATTGAATAGGTTATGAAATTACAATCCTGCATTTATAATTCCACAAATGGTATTCCTTTGTGATTATCAAATTAATTTAAAATTTTCACTGTAGAGAAACAAATAGACTTTGATGCAACTTCTGATTATCTCTCCTTGTTTTCTATGCCATGGGACATTTGGGGATAAAGATGAGAAATCCTGGCTCCACTGATGTAAAAGGGTTTGTGCAATTGAGCTGGGATTTCCCCCAGCAGGCTTAATTGACTCAGCACTGTAACCATCCAGCTACCCAGGCCAGAACTTGATAAATCACTTATGGAAAGCAATTTTCAGAGCATGGTGATACAAGATGGTCCTTCAAATTAGGCTAGCACAATTGGAGTCATGCCAAATATTTTCCTTTCACTGCCTAGGCAGAAACAGAAGGAATGCCTAAGCTTCTAAACCTGCCCTTTAGATGTGTGGGAAACAAATCCTTGTTGCATCAGAATACATTTAAAACAAAGTAAGAGCATAAAGGAGAGACACAGGTATTTCTTATTGTTTCCTGATGAGTAAAGAACAGATACCTCAAACCGTGCCCTGCTCCAGGACAAGGGTATATAGCAAGATACACAGAATAAATTAAGTATTTTTTATGTTATTGTTTATATCAATTTCCTCTGCTTCCTCAATAGAAGTCTGTAAACAGCAAATTCCCTGCTGTTGGGTTTTTCTATCACTTTTTTGAGACTTTTATATAAAATTGACAATTATCTTTGTTTTCTCCTTTATCAGATATTCTGCAAACACCTTTGACTTAATATGTATTTTCAGCTCAAAGACTTCCCTGAAAAAGATTTTGCCAGCTTTCCCTGACACTACAGTAAAACTGCCTTCATCAGAAAGACAGATTTTCCATCACAGCCAAGATCCATGTTTGAAAGTAGCTCTACATTACTCAAGAAGCACTTCTACCTTAGTCAAAACACAATGTTCTTTAAAGGAAAAAAAAAATTCAGCTTTATATCCAGCATAGCTGACCATATCAAATCAAAGCAAACTAAGTTAGTTATTGATCCTAGGATTAGTTGTCCTACAGTCATTGAGGCACTGAAACCAAGACCTAGACAGATGTCCTCATGCATTTTTCTCATCCAAGTTTGATTCTAGTACCCTGGAACATTGGATGGAGGAAAATGGGACAAAAAATCCTTTTTTCTGAAGCAAAGTAATTTGGAGCCATTTTCAAAGAAGTGCTTGCATGAAGACACAGAAAGGTTGGAGCAACAGGCACAAAATGGAAAACTTTAAAAAACAACAACATAATTATCTGTAAGTGATGAACATCTCTTGGCTATCCTCTCTAAAGAGCTAGCAGGGAACAAATTCTGCCATGTATATATTGCCTTTGACAAAGATATAATGATGGTAATAATAAATGTGTGCAGACATGTTGCAAACAACATCTTGCCATATTTACCTATTCTTGCCCTGACTGAAATTTACTATTAGACAAAGAAACAAATAAAGCCAGCCTCACATATTTTTACAGCTGCTTCCAAAGACCTCCTGTAACAGGTAACATCACTTCCCCTGCAGTAAAAAGTACTTATCTGCTATCGAAATCAGCACAGCTCTTATCAGAAGAAACTGAAAGGAACCAAGTGTCATCTACTGCCTGCTATTCCAGCATATTTTTTTAGCACTGTAGAATACACCTACAATTAAACTATTCTAATCCTTGCACGAGTCACGTTCTAGGAGTTCAGTTATTATGTTCCAGAGACTTGAGACACACAGCTAAAACCTGTTACCAAAGTTTCCACTGCTAAAAACGTTTCTTTGGATACCTAGCCAACATCCCATTGCAAACTTTCATTCAATGGCTTCTCAGAGAATTATGTTTCTCTCATTAAGTTTTCTTGACAATGTTCATCTTTCCAATACTTTCCAAAAACTTCTTAATAACATATAAGTCAGCACCACACACTTCTCTATAGAAACAGTAAAAACAGTTCAAATGGATTTTTGGCTGCAATACATCTACTACAGCTATTGAAAACGCAATAATAATTCACAGGCACTCTTTTTTTTTTAATTTTGCTTGCATAATAGAAGGAAAATCAAACAATTTTCCTATGATTCCAGGAAAGAACAAGACTGATTTCAATTTACAGTTTCTTTTCTAGAAAGATAATGTGTCAAAAAGCAAGAATTTTTATTTTCAGATTTTCCAGACTCTCCCTGAAAGGTTTAATAAAACACACATCTCTTTCCACATTTGGGAAAGTCTTACCACTACAGAAGTAACTTGTCACTCAGCACTGAATGAATCTTCTCCCACCCACAGGTCAGCACAGCCCCATGGCTGCAATCACATCTTACTATGTTGGAGCAAGCATGGCCTCTCCTCTCAGTCCTTCTGTGTTTATCTGCAGCTGCATTTTGTACATCAGTGCTCCCAAACCATCAAGTCTTGGAAAACACTCTGGAAGCTTCTGCTGTAGAGGTTCAGCTATGGGTAGCTGTATGAGCAACCAGCAGAAGGAAGCTTTCAACCTCCAAACCTGACAGAGCCCGAATTCCTGCGCAGGTTACGCTGCTGCAACTCCTCTCACTCAGGGCACGCTCAGCCTCAGGTGGAACACCTAACATCACGTTCCCCGAGAAGCTGGGGATGTCTCATCCCTGGCAGTGCTCCCAGCTGGGCTGCATGGGGCTCTGAGCAACCTGATCTAGTGCAAGGTGTCCCTGCCCATGGCAGGACAGCTGGAATGGGATGATCTTTAAGGTCCCTTCCAAGCCAAACCGCTCTATGATTCTACGATTTTATGACTGCAGATTGTAAATCCATCTTGGCTAACCCCTTGCCCTTATTTCTCTTTTCCAGATCTCCACAAGACTCTCAAGTCACAGGAGACTTGGGGTGGGAGGAAACAGGAAGACTGAACTGCTACCAGGTTACCAAGGCAAAGAACAATAAAAGAAAGCAAACAAGAGGGCCTCCAAAGAAATGTGAGTAAAGGCCTCTTGCACCTCATTTCATTCTCCATATCACTCTTTCAAAGTGACGTGCCCAACCTCTCTGAAATTGCCTCCTTAAAAACTAGAGTCCACAATAGATTCCTGGGCATTAACTCTGAAAATCTACTCACAATACAAACCTGAAATATTATTTTAAAATATACGCAGAGTGGTCAGGCAGCCGGCAGACTACAGACTGCCATGCCAGACCGAAATACAACACACACTGACAGAGCCCCATCCAAAATGTCATTGGCGATGGACATCAAGAGGCAGCAGAGGGGAGAGTTCATCTAATTTTAAATATTTTTGCTTAGACCAGTAACATAGGCTTCAATTTTAAAAAAATGTAAAAAAAAAAGAGCACCATATCAAGGGAGCAGTTCCTGTGGTGACCTTTAAACAGTGGCTTCACGATGACACAAATTTCAGCTCTAGAGATGCTGTGCATGACCACTGCTTTGAAAGGAGACTTGAATGCTGCATTCTTCACAGTCTGTCTCAGTACAGCATACAGAAATACATCTAGAAGTGTTAAGATGGCTTTCAGCCCTTTAGTTCTGGGTTTCTTTTTAATAGGGACATTAGAACCATTAGCAGAAAAAATGTTTCAATGAAGTTCAGCCTTATCTTTAAGAAAAAATCCACTCTAAAAAAATCACTTCAACAAAAAAACAGTATGTAATCAGTAAGGATAATGATTTAGCCCTTAAGGAGATGTTTATAGCCCCAGATTCAACCAGAAATTCAGTATTTCAAATGACTTAAAACCTCAATGGACTATACATATATGCTTTTTAACAGCACCAGGACAGCCCTACTAAAGAAACTCAGTGAACACTAGTCTGCTGTACCCTGAGAATTCAGCTCTTGTTTTAAGAAATTAAATTCTTTCCAAAACCTAGTGTGGGGAGAGGAGGAAAAAAGTAAAGAAAATAAAAGACCTGGAAGGAAAGAATTTAAAGTAAGCTTAGTTGCTCATTATGGAATACCCACAATGAAAGCTCAGGTTATTAAAATGTACAAATTCTAATAATGAATATACCAGCACATTTGACAAATAAGAACTGGACATCAGTGTTCTAAATCTCAGAAAAATGAGTTTTTTTGTATTGCTTCCAACACTTTTTTGACTGAATAAGCAGACAAGAAACTCTGGTGTGGTATTAATATTTTCCTCACTGTTCTTTTTACAACAGCATTCTTGCCAAACAGTAAGGTTATTTGAAATTTTGAGGAAAGCAATTGAATGCTGAAGAAGTTCACCTCAAAAGAAACTAAAAATCTTCCTGAGCTGCTAGCCAGAACATACAAAAAGTGAAGAAGGATGTATGTATGGCTTGGTTAAACAGCCATTTGCAGGCACAGAGTTATTTTTTCTGCTGTCAATTATGAGGAATTTAGAGAATAGGAAAGATGTGAATAGCAATTTTTGTGATGTCTCTGGAGATAACACACTTTTAGCTTTGTTAACAACATAGCTGAATAACTGATTACTTTTTGTTGGCATATACTCATCTGACAACAATTTAAGAACATAAATTCTTCTGGGAGCATGTCTTTGTCAAGTATTAATGACACTAGTAACTTAAATTGACATCTATGTCATGCAGCCATGCATCTGTCAGTATAATAAAAATATACTTTTAAAAGATTAGTTGATACTGTCTGACTTTGGCAGCAGATGTTTGAGCTTATTTTGATGTAAAAAAGATGGAATATTTTTGTCAATACTTTCTAATTGTGAAATTTATTCAAGGAGACATCTTTATAACTGGCAGTATTGTAAGATGCAAGACATTCTATTGCCTCAGACACCATTTTTATTCATCAATAAAACATCATAAGAGGCAGCTGGTGAGCAGAGTAACAGTAATTTATGGAATGGGAAGCTACATTTCTTCTACGTGTTTTGAGAGACATCCTTACCTGCCACTGCATTTCGTTTCATCTTCTCTCAAGAAACCAGAGAGAACAAAGAGGAGTGAGATAACAGCTGCACCTTGTACACCCAAACATTTTTAGCGAGAGATGTGTTTGGGTGCCTTAAAGAGAAAAGCTTTAGGCTCAAAGATCATGAAGTCATTTTGCAGCAGGTAGAGTAAATAAAACACAGTCACCTCTCTATTTAAAATGCTTCCCTGCATATAAAGCCACAGCAATCAGGAGAGGCAAAATAACATTATAAAACAGACTGGGCCAGATTGGAAAAGTTATGTCAGTGACTAATGATGCAAAGCAGAGACTACTGGAAATTAGAAAACCACTAGGCTTAAATGACCTAAGTGGCCAAATAAGATTGACTTAAAACACTTATGTAAGCATACCCCAGAAACAGCTGCAGAGTATGGGTGAAACAACTGATAGGTTTATATAAACAAGTTGCTTCTCTCCAGGTTTGCTTACTTTTAATGTGTGGTCAAGAGCACATCATATTCTCAATACACACTCAAAAGACTTCAGCTTCATGTACTAAAAAATATCATCTTCTGCCCACAAAACCCCTCTGTAAATAGAAGCAAATGTTTACCCAGTCTCATTTATTCATAATAGGAAGTACCAACTTGAAGTTCTCTTTCTAAAAAGCCAAGATCCCTAGAAGCATGACTGAACAATTCAGCTCATGAAGTTTCCATCATCTTTGTTTCAGCAAAACAGATGAAATGGGATACTACAGAAGGGATTCAGTTTTCCATGTCTTACCTTTTTTTTTTTTTAGATACTGAAACTGCACAGTACAAGTTAAAGATTTAAAAAAAAAAGAAAAAAAAACCAATGGAAGGCTTTGTGCAATTAGAAGCACAGGTTTTGTATTTGGAACCAATAAAATGGCTTTGTGGCTCACTTGTCACAACCTGTGCTATTCTCTTCCCCACTCACAGATTCTGTACAGATTCTTTCAAACTAAGGTTTGCTATCTTTGCAAATAAAGTAGTCATTGCCTCTAATTTCAAGCTTGCAAAGGGTATGTCAGAGGTAGATTAAGGGAAAAAAAAAAATAATCAGCATACTAGTAAGTGCTCTGGAGTTGATCCTGTCAAGGAAATTGCCTTCACAACATTCTGAATTCAATAAGGAAACAATAACTGTCATAAGGTCTCAGTTATTTTTCTTCTTGTAATACATTACCAACTCAATACATGATGTGCATTTATGCAAGAAGATTATTTTTAAAAGTTATATATTACATCCATTAAGCTTAATCAGTCATATGCAAAGCATCTCGGAAATCTGATACGAAGAGTAAAAAAAAACCCACCAAATGCACCGAAAACCAAGGCAGGCAAGGCAGCAGTCAGCAGCATGGGACAGAAATGAGCACATAGCTATCAGGATAACATTTTCAACTTGGCCTAATCAGAGGCATTATTTCAAAGCAGAGAGAGCAGAATTACAGGTTTTTTACCATACAGTGAAATACAGTAATTGCTTTAATGCAGGGTAAAAGAAAATTAAGAGAAATTGAAATTGACTAACACGTCCTGAGAAAAATCCATGAGAGTAGGTGTTTGGCCCAGATTACTTCCTAAATGCTGCTGTATAAACTTCCATATGGACCAAAGTTTAGGCTGCAGCTTTAAAAGAAGTCTAAACTTTGCAGTAGCCTGAGGACTCCACCAAAACTGCTTCTAGGTGGGGAAGTCACACAACCATAACAAAAAAGTGCAACTTAAAAGAGTATCCCAAAAAATAAGTTGTTTTTTTTAAGAATGGTCCCAAAAACAACTACACAAAATACTTCCAGGTGAAATTTTCACAAGAGCAGCAGTTCACATTTTCCCACCAAAGAAATTCATACTTTTCATACCCACACAGTCGTATTCATTTCAGCTAGATGGGACCATCTATTCCAAACCAAAAGAAAGAAAGTGATGCAGAAGGAGAAGGTTTCCTGTCAGTGTCTCAAGAGGGACAGTTAGAAGAACCTGTCTGATGAGGCTGATGTCATCCTCAGGAGGAGGAAGAAGACGACTGATTTGTTCAATCAGAACCTGCAGTTTGAAGGGAAGGAGTCAGAAAAGGCTAAAAGTGGCTGGTCAGCACAGAAAGATCCACGGCCAAGCTTTGCGTGTACCCCGTTTGCAGAAGCCACGATCATTTTCCTCTCATTTCGGAAACACCAGAAAAGCACAAACCAGAATAATTTCATTCTAAAGCGCAGGGTGATGAATTGTCACACGCACTACCAGATGATAAAGGGAAAGAGATGAATTAAGATTTCATCCATTTTGTGCATCAGTTTGTGGTTTGCTCCGCCACTTAAAAGTTGCCTTCTAGATCATGAAGATATTTAACAATTTAGCTGAGCTGAAATGTAAAGCAACAGGAACTTCTTTCAGTGCAGAATAATGAGGACAAAAATATTCAGGTCTACTAGAGCCCATTCTTCATCACACAGTTTAGGCCATTTGTGTGGTTTGTAAATGTAACATTAAAGGGAATCAATGTGCTGCAGTATATAATCAATCCATTTAAGTTGAATTATCATCAATATTTAAAAGCCTATGCAAAATAAAGTAAGACGTGGTCCAAGGTTCTACTAGCACAATTAGAAAACCAGTTGTGGTAGTAATTATTCCAAAATAATTAGTGAAATTATATAACTCATGCATCTTTCCAGTATCCCAAAGGAACTAGAATATGTTATCTGGAAAACAGAAAAAAAAAAAAAAAATCAGAGTGAAGTTCTTCAAGCTTTTGTTGCTTTTGTCTTTTCAAAATTACAGCCAGCTCTGAACCTACCAAAGTCTACCTGTATCTAATGACCTTTTTCTTCTATTTTTAATTTTTAAAACATAGCTATGGTACTTACAGTGTAGCTTATTACTAGGTTTCATTTCAATATTTTGCTACCAAAAAATTGCCTAATATTTGACTTCTCTTAAGGAAAATGTTAGATTGCAAAAAGCTGTAATAAAGAAATAGTTACATTCTGAAAATGAAAACAAAATTAAAAGGCGAGAAAAACTAACATATTTCAGTCTTAGAATATTAATATTCAACATTCAGGCTTCAAATAAATTAAAAAAAATAATTTGTTATGAAATCAAAGACCATTGCTGAAAAGAAGCTGCCTGGAGCCTTGTCCTGCCATTTTTACATGGGGCAAGCAGCAGGGAGAGTTTCCCTGTGATGCATCCCACAGTGCTCCTGCTTTACTCACAGGCAAACCGAGCAAGGGCAGTCATGGCTCCAGCTGCAGGGTGACCTCAGTGGGTGTATTTTCATGTCAAAGTGGTACATACCCACACCACTGTTTTTTCTTAAGGTAGTAACACCCATGAACAATTCAAGTTTTAAATAAAGAAGAAAAAAGGCACACCCGATGTCCTACGAAACAGAAACAGCTCCAGCGTTTTGGTTTGGTGCAGTTTGGGGTTTTTTCAGCTACACAGACAGACAAGACTTCACTTGCAACTTTTGCCTCCAAGTTAGAGGAAGGCAAGCTGTTATTGCACTGTTTCTGCAAGAGCAGGCTGGAAGGAAGATTTTGACAATGAATTACAAGCTCCGGCAAGCAACTAGCGCAGACTTGTAGGAGCTGAAGAGCCTGCAAAGCACTGAAGTCGACTTTAAAATGTGTCCAACTGGGTGAGTGTAACATGTTCTGCACATGATCGTGTTGCCTCACCTCTCTAATGATCCTGTCTTTATATAGCCTGAAATTAGAAGCAGCTCCCACTGAGGTCAGTGGGAGCCACATTACAGAAGAAACAGAGAATCTGGTTATGTATTTTAAAGTCGTGGGGGTGTTGTTTTCAAACACAGGCCCAAACTGTTCCTATAGGGCTAAATATTTGTATAACAACACTCATGTATTCCTTTGTTAGGGAAAGTGGAACTTAATAACCTCAGTATTTCAGTCAAACCAGGAATAATGCATTATGGTAAAATATGACTGGACACCATACACTGCCTCTAAGAATATTGTCCCAAATATTTCTCTATCCTACTGTCAAATATACTATCCATACTTTAACTCTCTGTTTCAAAAAGTTATAGCCTAAAAAAATCAGAGAAGACCATAAAAGACAGTAAGAATAAAGTGTAGCCATCAACTTACTCTATCAGAGACATCAGAAATTGCCCCTTTTATGATAAAAGTAATTCAGCTTAGTCAGATCGATCATCCTCTCCATTTTACTGCTCTTGGAATGTACATTCCATGACACATCTTAAAATGGAGAAACATAAACTAAAGTTTGAAAAAAATACAGCAAAAAACCACTGTTAGCTTACCATTTTCACATTCCCTGGAAACTTTAAGAACTCTATTGAGGAACTTTAAAGAAAAGGAAGATCACAAATAATCAAAATGATGGGAAGGCCTGAAGATATTTTCAAAGGCGTGACAGAGTCAAAAGCCCAGATGAAATCCCTGGCAATGACAGATCTTAGATTGTGTAGGACAATTCTTTGTTCCTGTCAGCTTGTGGAGAGTTTCTAATCTCTCCTAGCTGCAGATGCTCACGGTTCGTGATTTATCCCAACAACCACCAGATCGAGCCGTGCTGTCTGGTTACTCCCCCAGCAAACAGCACCCTGCACCCCACTTCCCTGGCCATCACCTGGGTACCTGCTTCCGGTGCTCCCCATGGCTGCCTGAGTAATAAAGCAAGGAGTCAATTTGTCATACTCTTAAGATCCCTCTTTGACACTAAGATCACAGGCATTTCTTAATGATAAAGGAGATTGAAGCTATTATGCAAAAATTTGCAGTAAACAGGCAACGTTGTTATAAGGTTGTGCATTCCAGCAGGTAATATCTGGCAGAAGCAGCATTAAGGCTTTGATGAAAAATTTACAGAGGTTATGCTGGACGAGGAGCTTTCATTTTCTGTGAAGCACAAGAGGAGGGCAGGACGTCGCACTGTCGACGCTGATAATGCCGTGCAGACAGAAAAAATAATCAAGTTGCAACTCCTAATCAATAACTTCATCATATAGGCACCAGCGGGTCATCGGTAGGATTTGATGTCCTTGCTTCCTGCTAATTCCACCGGTCAATTTAGATACGGAAATGTTGCAAGCAGGACTCATGTTACCTTGTCGTGTAGGGCTCTTCCCAGTCAGGCAGCGTATTTCCACAGCCTGGGTGAGACGAGACTTTTGGATGCAGAACGCTTGTGAAGACCGATTTCCCTACACAGCCGGTGATGACGGGCAGGCACTGTCCGGGGTGGCAATGTGGGACATCTGTGTTTTGTGAAGCCAAGAGGGATGATGTGAATTCACCCTCTGGTGGCAAAGATGCTTGTGGTTAATTTACCACCATCACCACAAGCACTTCCACCACAAATCCTTTCAGCCATAACCGCTACCCAAAACCGCAAGAACTGCTCATACTTGTTATTTTTGCTACTTTTTTTTTTTTTTTTTTTTTTTTTTTTTTTTTCAGTGCTTCTAGTCACAGTGGGCTTCTTTGCCCGCTAATTCAGGAGTAATATCAGCACGTAAAACAAGTAATAGAACACATCTGCCCTTTTGCCTGGGTCACAGCTCAATCATCACAAGGTATTTTGTTTAGCCTACAAAGTATTCCCACTGAGAGTTTCAATAAAAAGGACTGTGGCTCCTGAATCAGAGCTTAGGACTGAGAACAAGAAAGAAAAATCCTACAAACAATTTCTAAAGATAAATAAACCAAAGATAAATTGGGGAAAGCTGATTAATCACTTCAAAGTACACTGCTCCTTTTTTCTGCTGTTACTGAGCATTTTTAAAATGCTGCTTAAATAAGGACTTCTATGCTTTTGGTCTACCAATCTTTCTGTAAGGCAAAAAGGGAAACAAATACACACAGCTCAAAAACCCCACTGGGATGAACGCTGGTTCAAAAACCACACTGGTCCAAGTTGAATCATTTTTCTCCAAAATGCTGCAATATATGCAGTCCATCTAGAGCAACTTTCTAACGTCTAGCTGTCAATGAGATGATATTTTAAGGAGTTATTTTTCCTTCTGTACTTTACCTAAAGGAAAAATAAACATCTTAAGAAGCTCCAAGCTTTCACAGAGACCATTTGAATCCAGGATTAAACTCCCAGTGGTCTATTCCATGTCTAGGAAATACAAACAAGGAAGCTATAATCTAATCTGTGCAGAGCAAACACTTCATTTCACAATTCTAATACCGCTAGAGTGATTTATGAGGCAGCTGAGTAATTCTGAAAAACGTACTAAGAAAACAAAGACAAAATTAGGCGAAATACAAACATTGTTTATATGAATACAAAGACCAGTAATGTCAAAGGATATCACAGGCATCTTATGCCATACATCAGCACACCTGTGAGGCAGGTAAAGTATGTTTTTATAGCTGTACAGAAAAGAAAAAGATGAATCATCTTTTATAGCTCTATATAAAATTACTTTTCTAGTGGCAATTAATAGAGAGAGGCCCCAGAACACCAATCACATGCTCTAACCATCAGGGAGAAATAAATTATATGACAACAAAACCCCTCAAACTTCAGTGAATATTGAAAATTCTGTTTTCTCTTGAAAAGCAGCCACATCAATCACACATTCTACACACACATCAGCAAAGAGAAGGCTCGGTGGAGCTAAAGAGGATCTGCTGTCCCCAAAGCATCAGGTAGGGAGACTGCAGTCCAAATCCCACATGACTAAATACCCTGCATAAGTTTAGGGTCATTATTTGCAGGAAAAGATGTCTTGTTAATTTGGCTCATGTAAGATATCATGTTAGATACCATTCCTACCAATACCTATAAAACCCACCAACAGTCCCAAAATGTTACCAAAGTATGTTAGAGGCAGCAAAATCCACAGTGATCTGGCTGGAATAGGAGACGGCTCTTTTCTTCCCCCAAAGTCTCAGGCAGTCTTTTCTTTATACTTCAAACAAATTAAATCTACTGCAATTAATGATTATAGTTTTTTCCTTCAATCAGCCCATACTCCTCTAGGAAATTAACTTAGCTATTAAAAGCCTAAAGGCTGGAAAGGAACCTAGTTAGATTAGTTTTACCTCCTCTGTATTGCCTGTGTAATCAAATACTGTTTCCCCACTAGTTTAATTCTAATCAGTTTAATTACTGAAAATTACTACAAAAAAAAATTAATTCTTACACTAGAACAAAGGAGAAAAGCTACACATGGTAGCAGAAGAGAACTGGGTGACAACACTTTGGTATTGCACGAGGGAGAGTAAATGACCAAAAATAAAGACAAATTCCAATATTCCTTGGACAACGGCTATCAGACTGAGGAGGTGGAAACAGCAAGCTACAAGCCAAGAATAAAACTCAGCACGGACTACTTCCAAGGTGTGAAGTCGTGGGGAGAGTTTATTACTTCAATATTGCAACCCCTTGATTACACAGGGCTTGTGTAGACCCACTGAGTCTTAATCTGCATTTCCTACTCAGTCTTTTGGCCCTGTATAAAAGTCCTTTTGCTGTAATATAGAAAGAGTGAGATGCAAGGCATCTTAAGCAAGTCTTTTGGACACACATGCCACTATACAGATACATTTTGAGAGGAAGTACGTTTCCTTCACTTGATTTCCACAGCAGAAGTATTTCTTACGGTTATGAAACTCCCTGTTTAAAAAGAAATTATTTCATGATATGTTTCTCTTACCTCTTGCTAGAAGAAAACTTCTGTGCTGATTCGAGCAATGAAAGGCAATATAATGCCTTTATTTCTTCTGAATTATTCAAAACACATACCAAATCCATTCTTACATTGTATCTATTTCCCATTACTCATTTTTCCTCTTTGTCCATAATGGCTTTGCTGTCTATTTCACAATTTTAAGGACCTCAATCAAGGCCACTTTAAATCTTCTCCATCCATATGACTAATCCAAGTAATCTCATTTAAACTGCTAGTTTACATTCCACTAATACTTCACAGCCATTTGATCTGTGCAAGGAAAGGGTAGGAGCAGGCTGGTGACTCTTACCAGAAGACATTGCAATCCCTGTGCAAGCAGAACTGCCATAAATCAAGGATTGGTTCTAGTAAAACAGATAGTGGCATTTAGAAGTCTAAAAACACTGGAACAAGTTATTTTATTTTTGCTGAATTCACCAATCAGTCAGCCCTGCATTTTGTCATGTGCACTGCAAAAAAAGAGAAGTTCTGTCTCACCACAAAAAATGCAATCCTTCTCCAAAAAGGAAACTTATTAAATCCGAGGCAAGTTTTTAACTAATTATGTTGCACAATCTGGGGGGAGACAGAGGATTGAGAGAATACCACAGAAGTATTTTGTGCATTCATAAGCATCCTGGAATATGCTCAGAAACACTCAGGAAAGGTGAACTGTATAGACCTTACCAACACACAAACCGTGCATGCTCCTAGAGAAATATCCTTTTTCTCTTACAAAAAGGCCACTTTGCTGCAAGACAACACGTGCTTTTCACAAAATCCCCTTCCAGTACAAGCTAAGTTTGTAAAGAGCTGCAGAAAGCAGTAGTATCTCTTTGAACAAACACACCCCAAGCCTTTTTCTGAGTCTACAGGGCTCTCCTGGAGGGACTATTTAATCAAGGTCGAGATAGGAACTCCTAGGGTGGAGAAACCTCGTACTTAAGTTAAATGCAAGTCACTTATTCACCACTTTTCTTCAAAAATGCCTGGCCTTGAACATTCTAAAGGCTGTAATGGGATCAAACATATCTAAAAGAACAATAAATCTCAATCAAAGTTCAAAACAAGTTCTAGACTTAGATAAGATGTCCGTATATATCCTTACTCACTCCCAATTGTTTTAATCCAATCAATTAAGAGGGTATTTTACAAAATCCTTTCCCAAGTTTTTTCTAGACTTTCTTCTCTTAGAAGATGGGGAAAGCTGCAGAGAAGTATCTTGAAATTCCTGAAGGTTCTGACTTTAATGAGTGTTTGAAGCATTCATTAAACTTGCAGTGAATAAAATGGCAAAAGAACTTCAATATTCCAGAAGCATGGTTCTACTAGCAGTAACTCCTTACTAGTTGATGGCTATTTTCTGCTCCATTCATGATAAAATCTGGTTTTCCTCTGCAATATCAGCAGTTAGAAAACAGAGGAAGAAGAGAAGAACAGAGGAGAAATAGAA
The DNA here is from genome assembly GCA_013390105.1 of Tichodroma muraria. Taxonomy (NCBI): domain Eukaryota; kingdom Metazoa; phylum Chordata; class Aves; order Passeriformes; family Sittidae; genus Tichodroma; species Tichodroma muraria. The sequence continues at coordinate 20,203 of WAAG01082903.1, forward strand.
AGCAAACAAAAAAACATGACATAAAAAAACATGACAGCAAAAACAGCCAAGAAACAACCACAAAGAAGCACACAAAGACAAGACTGTAAAGTAAGACTTGCAAAAACTCTGTCTCCTTTTTTTTTCCCCCAGAAGATACACCAATGTAGCTACACTTTAAATTCACATTATGCATTTTAAGAAGACCTTTATGAAGCTTTTTAAAAGAACTATGGTTATAAAAGCTGGAACAAGTCCTACAAGAAACAGCACAAAAATCAGTTGTATGTGTTAGTGGAGGTACCTCCACCTTCAGTATGGGTCCCTTTCCTGTAACAAACTGACAAACACACAAACTGCACCTCACGTGGCAGGATCAGACAACTGCTAAAAAGGCAATTGCATGACGTGTTCCTCCATTACCAGTCAAAATCTAATCTTGAAAAGAATAAAACTGTATTTGCTTGAGGCATCTAAGAGAGTTCTTTAAAATGAAGTAAAAGAAGCTGGACTGGAACTGAAGCAGCCCACGTTAATTTACGGGATATTAACATCTACTCTATCACTGCCATTTCATTGAAGCTGAGATTTGAAGTGTATGATGTCTGGTGCACAAAACGGTCTTTTATAAAAACAAATTCACCTACTGATGGCCCCAAAGTATCCTTGAGAAGAATGAATGCACTTAACCTGCATTTCCTAGAGGAAATACATTCTTGAGGAAGTCCTTTTGGAGGTCTGAGTCTCTTTCATGTAACCTACAAAGCTCCCATGGGATCCAGCCAAAGCTCAGAGCTGCATGGAAAGCTCTCATGCCACAACTGCCACGAGGGTCACCACTGACAAAACAGCAAGGCTTAAAAAGATTAAATTCCCTAATCTGAGAAATACCGCTGAAGCAGAAGACCGGATAAGTCCTAAGCCTAGTTTCAGAAAACAAATCTTGCAGCTCAGCAATTCCACTTTTTACGGTAAAGGATGTTACAACAGCTCCACAGTGAATTCATATTTAAATAGAACTAAGTCCCCTCTTGCATCCTCCAAAACATCCATCACTGTAACTTCAGCCTTTTCATAATTTAAATGAATAATCTTCAGCGCCTAAGTACATCTTTAGTCTGTTTTGACAGACAAAATTAATACCTCTTGCAGTTACTGTTGGAAAGTACTAGAAGCCCCAGTTATCAGATGCTTTGACCTCTCCCCTCCAGCCAGTTATTCATGCTGTCAGCCAACTTCCATGGGTGCTGGGGAGCCAGGACCAGCCCAGCCCAGCCCAGCCCAGCCCAGCCCAGCCCAGCCCAGCTGCTCTGCCCCCAACAGCACTTTGGGAATCCAAGCTTCCAGCTTTGGCTCCACAGCACGGGGGCTTTTATGCTTTTAGGAACAGTGTCTATCATTAGAGCAAAGGAAGTGTTTAAACAACCTTGCTACAGGCAGATGTCCCAATGTCTGCAGTGGGCTCAATTTAACCCGCTACAAGAGAGAACTGTAGGGGTATTATTGAGGAGAAAAAAAAATTCTATATCTTTATGGGTTATTTGGGTGGTTTTCTTATTTATTTTGGGTGGTTTGTGTGATTACTGGGGCTGTCCTGTGCAGGGCCAGTAGTAGGACTTCGATGATCCTTGTGGGTCCCTTCCAGCTCAGAATATTCTATAATTCTATGCATTCTAGTTGTACTAGTTAAATTTAATCTATGCATAACTGCTGTCTTGGAACTTTTGACCTATACTGGGCCCTGAGATCTAGTGAAGGGGGGAAAAAAAAAAAAAAAAAAAAAAAGACGACCCTGAAAAGGCTCAGTTCTCTGCTTTCCCCAGTCTATCCGAGTCCCCAGTCACAAGCCGCTTTTCTAGCCAGCAAAAGAAAATGAGTGCAGGAAGAGAAGCAGTGTTTGGATACTGTTGCCATGGTGCAAAAGTATTATTCCATACAGGAATTTCCACTACGTTTGTCATCAAAATCATATTCAACAGGTAAAGGCGAAGTACAGGATGGGAGGCATCAGACCCTGACAGCCAGCAGCCTTGGGCAGGGCTGATAAAGACCCAGCCAGGTGGAACTGAACTGTGCATTACTTCTCAAGGTAATTGTATGATAAAATGAATTTTAAATACATTTTAAATTTCAATTCATCATCAAATGATAAAAACAATTGATAAATTGGTAAAATTTGTAATATTGGAAACTGGTAATATCAATAGAAACAGGTTTTACCAATATTAATTAGGATGCTTGGTAAATGCATTAAGAATGCTTTATTAACATCATCTATTTAATAATGGACTACAATAATTTATGAATGGTACTGAATTAACATGTGAAAGAATTTGTTTAAAAAAAATTACAAAAAATATTTTTGTATGCAAAATATATGTAGAAAATATAATATACAAAAATATTTTTGTACTTTTTAATATTAAAAAAAAAATTTAAAAATACAGTGAAAAAGGATGACATGTTTCACTTTAATACACTGTTTAAAAAACTCACCGGAAGGAAAAAAATGCATGAGAAAAGATGCAAGACATCATTTATTCATGGAATATCTTAAAGTCTGAAAACTATAACAAAACTTGCTGCATCCCAAGGAAATCTTTTTAGAAAATTATCATCTTTCATTTTGTAACACAAGAAATACTTTGAAAATTTATCCAGCTGTAGTTAAAAGATCTGTAACTATAAACTCTCTATAGTATCATCTACTTATTAAATTCATCAAACTGAAAAAATATTAATTTCTTTTGGTGAAAAAGAAAACTATTAAAACATACAGCAGCTTTAAAAACTTGCAGGAACACGTATTTTTCCTCTGATATTCCTTTCTTCTTTCATTTTATTCTTTTTATAAATGGCTGTATAGGTATCTCTAGAACATTGGGTTGAGATACTTCTATCACTATTCAACCGGCTAATGATTTTACTTTCCATGATTTACACTTGGAAGAGTGCAATAGCAAATACACAGAATGACAAAAAATGTTTGCTAAACCGGCCAACTGCAACTAATGCTGCTGAAACTGCATGGGCAGAAAGCACATTGGGAACTGGTAAATGACAGTGTTTGGAAGATAAGATTTTACAGGATGCTCACAAATAATAATTTACCATAGTGCGCTGCTCTCCTTGCTTCCCCAGGTAGCCATCAGTATTTCTGGAAAGGAGCCACTGAACTTCCCACCCTGTGGAGCAAACTCCCTCTTTCCATTGACTGCATGAGGCATCCAGTTAGCTTTAGACCTACAGGCTTTACAGCACTCTCACCGTGCATACTCGGGGCTGGAAATCTGCACTCTGGAGAAGATTAAGAGACAGCTGGGAGCAATTTTCAAAATCTTGAAGCATAAGAGGCCCCGGTGGTTTGGGAGCAGATACTTTTGAGAGCGTGTTCACTTTGGCCCGATGCAGTCAAACAACACTGCAGGGAAGCCCAGGCTTTCACCCACAGTGACACACACACACACACACAGTGAGCCCTGGGCAGAAGCACACAGCGGGGACAGGGGGAGGATTCCAGCGCTCGGCAGATACTGCCACAAGTGGGAACGCATCAGAGACCGACTCCGACCAGGCCTGCCCCCACTGACACGAGGTAAAGTCAGCTTGTGTGACATAAAGTCAGCAGCTGTGCTTTCACATTGCTCACGACATCCTTCTGTCCTGAGACTCCTGCGAGGGATTGTCTTCTACAACCATTTCACCCCTCCGTGACTGCAGTTATGTTTAAATAAAGATAGTTGCCAAAAACTCCACAACTTGTAGTATCTAATTGAAAGCAACCCTTTGGGAACTGCTACTTCTGAGCAAAGAAATAATCTTGAGCCCAAATGAGGCATTGTTATCAGGGGCAATAAGCACTATTTGTCCAAGATTTCCTACCAGAGACAAAGATGTTGTCTCAACAATTTTCTTTCATCTTGTCTCAGCTCTCATGTCTCTGATATCTCACTCATGGTTTCCCCTCCCCTTGATCTAATTCCTACACTTCTCCCCTTTCCAAGGCTAAATATGACACTGTCTACAGGTACTTCTTTCTTTGGTTCCTCTCTCAGCTTTCTACCTCCCCAGGTTTGTGCTGCCCAAGCAGTTTACTTGTCTACAGCCCTCTGCCCCCCCTCGCTGCTCTCCTGAGCTGCCCTCTGCCCATTTGCTATCCAGCTTTCCACTGCGAGGTGACATTTTGCCTTTTGGCTTCAGTGCATGCCGTTTCCAGTAACTGGATTAAAAGGACTTAAATTAGAAAGAAGGTAAATATGTAAACAAGCAACTACGAGATGTAAGTGCCTAACGCGGGTTTCACTCAAGCAGCACGCGGTGTTTAAGGAAGCAACCTGCTTTTGTAATTGTCCCAATAAACACTGCTGTAACTTCCCTTATTTTCTGTCTTTCAGGGTCATCCTTCAATAAAGACACCTCAACACACTCCTGGGTAAGCCAAGAAAAAAATTCAGATTCAAATTAATTTATCAGGGCTTTCTCTTGAGAGGGAATGCAGCTGCTAACTGGAAAACCTTATCTGACAGCCTGGGAGTTAAAAGGTCACAAGAGACTAGGAAGTAGCTGATTGAAGAATAGCTATTATCTTTTCTTATGCATTATGGTAATTTTGTTCTATCAAAATCAAAGCTCTGAAGAATATTTTAGTGGACACCATACTGATCATTTAAAATTTGTCCCGTGGAGTCTTATAATTATGAAACTGCATACAGAGATGTGTTGTGGAATCACACTATTTATTGAAAAACAAGTATATAAGACATAAACGTATATATACACTCAAGATCAGATACTAAGACATTTTTCAACAACAACTCAGATGTATAAGCAAGAAGTTTCACTTACCAAGACTCACCACAAATATTGAATTATTAAACGAATGACCTAAATTGGATATTGAATACCAAGAATTACCACAATGTGGAAAAAAACCTTAAGACTGGACAATTTAATCAGCCTACAGGAAAGAAATACTGGAAAAGTTAAATTTAGTGCTCAGTGAGTACTACTTTAACCTTCCTGTTTCAGCAAGATTTAAGATTTGTCTCAGAAGAGTTATCTCTTCTCAAATTAACTTTACTCTCCACATCCTTTCTCCTACTTGTTTATGCAATTAACAACAAATAAAGCTGCAAAATCCCAAATCGGAATTACATTTCCACTGTAGCAGGTCAAACAACCCTCCTCCTGCGTTAACTGAAAACCAACTTTTAGAGTAAAGCACCAAGTTTCTTCACTTACGACCATTTGTCTTGATTTTTATCCCATATTTTCATGACGGAATGCCGATGGCAACTTCTAGGTTCTAGCCACAGAAGTAAACAGTGGAAACCAGAATTAACGATGGAATTGGAGGCTTTACTACATAAATTAACCTGCCAGTGTCCTGCCACCTGCTCGACAGGAACTCCTTGGGGTGAAGTTGGGCTCTGTAACTCCGTGCGGTTAAGATTTTAAGTGATGTTTAAACCAGAACTTTAACACTGTAATACATCATCTGGAAAGCAGAGACTGAGCAGTTGTATTTGAAAAATAATCCCATCTAACAGTCCTTAAATAGGAAGGTAAAGCAAATAGAGAGCACTTAACAGTGCAGATCAGACCCTGCAGAAAAAGGCATGCGCACAGTTGAGCTCCAGGAAGGAATATGGTCTCTTTCTTCAGCCACTCTAAACTACCTCCAAATGCCACAGCAGATCTAGGGTGTGCATGTCAGCAGAGCTTGGATATTCACGGGCCCAGAAGCTCTTCTGAAGTAAAACATGAGCAGGTCTTACTAAGAGGAGCTTATGAATTGTGATTATGGGAGAAGCACTCTGTCTTGAAAAGGAAGTGCTCAGGAGGCTCAGTTAAATGCACCAAAGTAGTTTTACTTCATGTGGATGGACATAAAATGACTATTTTCTCCACAATGGGGAGAATAAAGATATTTTCCTCTTATTTGTTCAGAAATAAAATTGCTGGTATACTCTCCACAAAATGCCACTTGTGAGAAAAACGGGACAGATCGGGAACAGCTTACACTAAGTGGAAAACTCAGCATTTTGACATGTGGGACAACTCTCCGTGAGGCTTTCCAGCTGCTAACAGGCAAGTCATGGAACAGCATGGCACTATCTCCTGCTTTCCACAGCAGTGTCAGCCCTCACCAACCAACCACTGCACGATGGAAAGTACAGAAGTCATGTTTACACAGAGTTTGGCTCGGCTTCTCCCTGCAGGATTTTGCAGGCCTGAGTCATTCCTTTGCAAATTTTAGTCCTTCCTCAGCACTACCCTCTAATGGTAATTGTTTCCTTATCAATTTCCATTGATAAGGTTTGTGTGCTGCCCATCAAGATGTGGAAAAGATAATCAGAGCATCTCGAAACTAAAGACAAAATATTGGCAAAATCACTTATTCATTCTGTTTTCTCATTAATTTTAATAATTTTACATAACAAAACATGGCAATCCCAAGTACCCTGGTCTCTGAAACACCAGTAATGCTCAGAGCCACAAAGAGCCATAATGGGGAACAAGCCATGCATAAAAATGTTATCAGTGAAAGGTTCACCCAACCTTCAGCTCCACCTGCACCAAAAAGCACTAGGTTTACTTAAATCTACAGAACAATTGTTTTCCCCTGAGTTCCAGGACTGCTGGAAAAAAATGAAAAGCTTTAAAAGTTCAGCTGTAGTTATTTTTGTTGTTGTTGTTGTTTGTTTTACAGCATTAAAAGGGGAAACCCTTTGGAGTACCTGAAGCACACCATCATTGCCCATTTAATGAACACAAAAGGATGCCAACTTGCATCTGGCAACAGCAATTAAACCACCTGAGTCGTTCTGAACAAAGGTTAAATAACTGGGGAGAAATAGCAAAGCATCAACCAAACGCAGTGCTTTACACATAAAACAGCAGACAACAGAAAGCATTAGCTGGGTGAACTCCTGGCTGATATATTGACTCTCAAAAAGCACGACTTTAAAGGCTATGAATTTCTAGACCACTGCCTCTGAGAGGCTTAGAAGGTCAAGGACCATTTCTCTTAATACTATGACAACAGCCTCATCCTTGTCAATGGAAAAACTGCTGACTAAGGAAGAGATGCTGAGGCTAGGCCCAGTTTCCCAGAAAGAAAAAATATTGTGGGCCAAAATAGGGGCTTTGGTGGTTTTGTTTGGTTTCTTTATACAGATGGAGATACAGTGAAGGCGCATTTATTAATTAAGGCGCAGCACTAACCAAAAAACAATCCTATGCTAATATCCTCCCGGAAAATTCCAAAAGGAATATTATTTCTAAGAACTTGCAAGCATCTTTATCTTAGCAGCTGTGTCAGCTTTCCCAGGAAATGCCACTGCACAAGTTGGTTTGTTTTGTTATTTTTCAATTGTATCTTTGCGTTCTCTTTTGCCAAGGAGAGAGAAAACTTCTTGCTCCAAGGCAGATACTCCTCCCTTCTTCTACACCTGGGGTACTGAATTGCACTGAAGGATTACAGAATAAAAATCTATATAATATAGATTATTATTCTATAGTTCAGAAGCTATGCCCGTAACAGTGGTCAAAAGCTTGCTATTTAGAAGTATTTACAGTATTAAGAAATATTCTCTTGTTATTAATATAATGTACACACATAAAATAGGACAGTGGAATGCATCTTGGGTACTTAAAGAATCAATTAACTTCAGTGACTCATTATTTAAGAGGTTTTATATGAGTTATCAGCTATGTCCCATCACAATCAGTGGAACTTTTTTGAGGATACCTCAGGATTATCCAAAGTGATCTTCAGAAATTTGACAGAAATTCAGAGTGCAAGTAACACACATAAATAGTTAAGAGTTTTCTACATTCCAACATATGATATGGAAAATACGCCACTCAGTCTTAAATTCTAGTAATTTATTTATTTGTCCTGGTTTAGGGCAAATTTGGGAAGAAATTTCTGAATGGGGCCTCTCTAGAAAACAAATTCAAATCTCTCCCCCCAACTGGTTCAGGGGAAAAAATTTCCTTGGAGAAAAGTGGAAAAAATTTACTCCTAATTCAAAGGAGTAAACACTGACAGCCAGAGAAATGTGCAGCTTGTACGAACAGATACATATACCATACTTCCACAGCCACTGAGGATGATTATTCACACAGACAATTCTAGGAAATCTATTTCAGTATCTTTTATTATGGACTAAAACTGAATCCATGCTCTGCAACAATGGAAAAATTGATAACAACATTGCCTCTAGAGAGAGCTGGGTTTGGGTTTAAGACCCTAATTAGATGGTTTTCCATCACACTATTTTTGAAGCTGTTGGCTTCAGTGCTATCAGTCGTAATTAAAAACAAAGTATTACAACCCGCCTCTACAAATCAATTCCTAAATCATTGCAATGCAAGTCATTGTCCAAGTATATATATCTTAAATATTACAAGTGCTATCTAGGCTTCACAGGCAATCATAATTCTCCTCTGATTTTTTTTTTTTTTTCCTAAAGCAGTCTTGCCTTCCCAATCCTGAAAATCTGATACTTAATTGCCTGTGTTAGACTGAGTGTCGCTGCTGCTCCTGCCAGGAACTAGAAGTCTAAATAACTCCATGGTCCTAACAGACTGTGGAAAAAAAACACTCAAAAACTACTGCTTACAATCAAAAGAATCACAGCCTTCTAAGTGCAACCATATTGCCTGCTCCTCCACCAGGAAGAGAGACCCCTGTGACACCATCTAGGGACAAAGCAGATGACATTTCCATCCTTGCCAAATGCTGCTGGCCCACGGTGTGCTGCCTCCAGGTAGCAGTGGCCCAGAACAGAGGGTCTGTTCCCTTAATTCAGTATGGTGAGGACCCAGATATGCTCTGCAGACTCCTCCCTGCCCTCTCCCCATGTTCCTTGTTCAGACACGTGTTTCTGCAATGTAAGCACCAGGTCACGCTGCACTGGGCCTGTACAAGCAAGCATGGATTCTACACAGCTTCTTCAAAAATTCCAACTTCCTGTGACCCAAAAAATCCGCAAAACTTTGCAAATTTTGATGGAGTTTGATAGCATTTTCATAATCATACGGTTTCAATACTCCAACGGCTGGACAAATAGAAGTTAAAGACCTCCACGCTCCCAATTCCATACAACACTTTCTGATTTACAGCCTCTGAAACCAAAAAATAAAGAGATCCAAAAGCCTATTCTTTCAAGGAGAGAGGAAAGGAAATCGATATCTATTCTGCCTCTACAAATTCAGGTCCTCCAAAGACAGAGGGTCAGTATAATGAAGCAATTGACTGAAGTAAAATGAGGCTCCATGTGCCATTTATTCCCAAAGGATGATCCAGTAGGCATACTTCGTACTTTTCAGCAGGGCTTGTTTGACAGTAATATGGAGGCTCATGGAGAGTTTAAAGTTCATGTTGCTTTTTACATACAACTTCTTACTGGATTGTGTTTTAACCTGCCCCCTGCAACTGCCTTTTCCACGTCCTGCTTGCAGGAAATGAGTGCTCCTACTGACAAGCTCGTGCCCACTAATCTCAGCTAAAAAAGACAGGCTGCCACTTCATACAGAAGCAGCAAAACAAGATCTGAAAGGTCCTGCCCTCAGGAGAAGCACTTGTTCCCCCAGTTTCCATACACCAGCCTGGGAATGGAGCAGAGTGGCCCCAACCCCAGGGAAAGCGCTGACGCTGGCACAGGGCACGGAGAGCTGCGATGCAGGAACTCAGGGGAGCAGGAAATGCAAGTCCCTAAGTAAAACCAAACACTATTCTGAGATCTCCCACTCCCCTCCAGATGTTCCCACCTGTGCCTTTCATATGGGGCAGAGCATGGGATAGGAAACAGACTCTGCCATTCCTTTCAACTTTCCAAAAGAGCACAGACTCAGAGGCCCTGCCCTAATCTTCCTTCCAGCATTTCTTTGTCTTCGTGTTGAAACTCAGCCTTGTTCTGCAGAGAGGAAGAGACAACAGTCAGACATGATGGATACATGTCTGGTCTACTGACTTCTTCCCACATTCCACCGCAGGATTTTTCTAATAGAGTCTGTTTTCTGCCATTTACTGGTTTGTTTTTGTAACTGACCTTTCATACAAGGCAGACAGTGTTCTGGAAGGAAAGACCACGAGAACTGCAGTACTCTTTCAAAGCAAAGACCCACCAGGCCTGAGACCTTACTTCTAAAAGAGGCACGAAAAGATGACCAAGAACAGGACAATCGAGCACAACACTCCCAAATGCAGTTACTCCTGTTAATACTCCACATGCTTTCAGCTGCCTTTAGTTTCTAAATAAACCCCAGTGACTTTCTCATCCATGAACTCATCCAGTCTCTCTTTAAACCATAAGCAACTGCAATACCATTTGGCAACAAGTTTCACGTTGCCTTGTACTCATTGCACAGCAAGTCTGGCTCCTGCACACTTCAAACCTGGCACTGGCTCTATTTATACAGGTGTTAGAAGTTCTATTTTTTTATTACACTTCTTAATAACTTATTCAGAACATAAAATGCTTACAGTCCTCAGCTTTCCCAAGCTGTGTTTAACGTAATGACATTACATCTGCCACTTCGCACACCAAAACCATTTCAGCCAACCATTTACACCATTAGTAATCCACCTTTTTCATTCTTCACAAAGTTTGGGAAATATTTGTTTTATCTTAAGACAAAATCTTTACGTCTCCAACAAGAAGCTTTGCTGTAGCATCAATCTCTCCGGTTGAGAGAGGTGGGGAGCATCCACAGCATTTTGTATATCCCTACCCAGAATTCCACAGAAATGAGCCCGTCACTGACCTTCCCTCAGTAGGATTTTTTGCTATGTGCCTTACTTATAGCAATTACATTGAAGATATTTTCACATCTTTTCTATCTTCAATGTTTTGATATAAGTTTTGATGTAAGAGTTTGCATTTTCTTTTCTAATTTGCAGACCGTCAGCGGTACAGGCCTTATCCTGGAAGGCATCACATGCAAAGCATGCAAATGCAAAAACCTCCAGAAATGCTCCACTTAAATAAAGACAAGTGAGCCTGAGACACCTTCAGAAGGAAAAAGGCACTAAATGTAATCAGCTTAAATTCTTTCAGTACTTTTAAATTCATTAGTATTTCCAGGTAGTGCTACAAGTAATGCTGAAGGGCTCTTGGGGAACAGAGGATCTTGGGTAAAGCAAGTATTTGCTATAATTTGATTCTGATGAGAACAAAATAGATGGAATTGTCTGGAATAGTTATAGCAAAAAGACTTCATTAATCACAGTTTTTTGACCTGATCATCCTGGCATACAGGTATGCAACTTGTCTCTTCAACCTCTTCTTTAACTGATGACAAAATGAGAACAAATGAATTTGAATATGAAAATGTTACTTACTTAAGAAAACTCCTGTTATTTTCCTATTGCAGGAAACAAATTTCATCAGACAAGCATGAGGTAAGACTTTCACATATGTAGAATTTAACATGTTAAAGAACTTTACTTGAGTATTTATGCTCAATTTTAGACATGAAACTTGCATAATAGTATATAAAGACAGTTATAATTCAATAAAAATATTTTTATAAGTATTTTTTAATCTGTGCAACTCTTCTTCGTGAATAGCTGATGCCATTAATATGCAATTTATTCTGAATATATTAAATACAAAACCAAAATGTTTTGTTTAATCTTCTGAAAAAAGACTATGATGATTTGTCTTTCCCCAAAATCTCAGACCTATCAATCTCTCTGGGAAAGTCAATGTAATGAACACAGTTAAAAAAATCTATTTCTATTGATGGCATTTACACCTTTCTTCAAAGCAAAAATATTCCAATCACCAAATGAGCTAATAAGAAACAGAAAGAAACATGTTAATAACTAAAATTAGTCTTGTGAGTCAAACCAACACAAACAGTCTAATCAACTAGCAATAAGTAAATAAGAATTACAAAAGGAGTGCACCAGTTTAAGTTACTATTTTGGACTTTCCTGCTAATGTTCTCTTCAGGAAAATGAGCAACTCAACCCAGTGCCCAGAGCCCCATCCTCCAGTCTTTTTGCACAACACTGAAACTCAGACAAACCCAAAACTCAGATTGCAAAGAGGCAGATTTCTTCTCTGCTGTCAACACTTCTATATTTGTGTTGGTTGGCTTGACTCCTTGATCTCCAAGGAATCGTCCCGAAGGCTACAGGCAGATACGGAACAGCAAAGGATATTTAAGCAGCAGAATTGCTCAGTGGGAACATGTAGGTGTTTGTCAGCAACATTAAGATTCTGATGTTGTTTTATTTTCAAGCTTCTTTCTAGCCTGAACAGGTTAGATTTAAAAACAGACCTTAAAACAGCATGATATTTCAACTGAACTGATGATTCTAATCATTAAATGGTTGACCAAAGTTGAAGTCTTACTTTTGGCATTTACCTGAAAGTAAGCAAAGCAAACCAGATAATTTTATACTGTACTTTTCTTTTTTTTTCAATATATGTTTCTTTTAAGCAAGAGAGGTATTGATTTGATCTCAAAGCAATATTCAGCCTGTATTGTGTCAAGCATGCACTTCTCCCCTGATGGATGGTCTAATCCATGTTAGAACATCTCTGATACTGGAAATTAGGAAAGGAAAATTCTTTGTTCTTCGTGGTCACCAGCATTTCAGTGAAAATCTCTTCTGGTATGTGTATTATACCACAGCAATATCATTCCATAAGCTCTACCAAAAGTCTTGATGATACATGCCCAGATTTAAGAGGAGACAAGCTTTGGTACCAGAATATTCACATGAAAACTGATTTTTGACATCCAATGTAACTTATATAACATGCACTTCCACTGCAATGTTTGTGACTTAAACATCAGAGGGAAAAGTACTGTAACACTTTTGAAATGGTCCCAGCGCAGTGCAAAGGTCTCTTGCTACAGATTAAACACTGGGTTTTGCAACGTATCTGCTCTGATCCCACTGCATGTCCTTTCCTCTTGGCATAAAGGGTCACTGTGTCACACCATGTATTTCAGTCCATTTTCACCACCACAGAGTTTGCATACGACTCTCAGACGCAGATTTGACTATGCCAAGAAAGTGAAAGAGGGTTCTAAGTGTTTACTCATAGTGGATTTAGTGTCCAGTAAAGTGAAGGGACATCTTCCAGCTGAAGTGGAAACCCTAGCAAGACCTTCATCAGCCTAATGAATGGCATTACACATCTACAACATTTGGGACAGATGCAATCAGCAATATTTTTCTTCCTTCTTGAGTCATTTCCATCATTAAAAATAACTCTGAAAGAGTGACTGTTTCCTAAATTAATTCTTCAATAGATTCATCACAACAGATGGTTTGTTCATTCCCAAACACCAGCTTCAAGCAAGGGAAAGACAAACAGCAACAGTGCAGTAACCACAGATATAATGTCTTGGAGTACCTCCTTAATTGGAAACTCAGGACAGAAAAAAGCACCACAAACATTAACAGTGCTGAACTAATGTTGGTAAAATCCAGCAAAGCTGTCACATCACCTTGGAAAAATATTATTTTGCTTAGAATCCAAAACTTTTTTAAGTAACACAATTTATTGCCTCAAATCTTATTATAATACCCAACCAGCGAATGCTTCTATGATGCTTTGTAATATGCCCCTTGCAAGGTCTGAACTTTAAAAACTTAAAATCAAAATTGCAATCTTTTATCTGACTGCTTTGCAGAGACTAGAATTCGGCTAGAATTGTATTTTCTGTTATGCCAAATAGACCACATCTAAATCCCTTCATATTCTGAAGTGGAAAAAAGCCAAAAGACAAGTTTCTGCAACTCATTTCTGGAAAAAGACAAAAGTCTTATATTCTAGTTTCAGTGTAACATTTTGTTCTAGATATACATACATATTTTTAATACGTACTTACGGTAGCAAAAAATCAGGACTAGAAAGCTGTTTTAGATCCAAACACGTCATGCTAAGAGAGTTCTGGGGGTTTTCCCCTAGGAGCAAAAATTCCCCATCAGCTGCACTCTTTTTCCATCAGAACTTAGCATTTGATCACACAACTTTCTCCTAAAGGAAAAGCAGTCCTCCGGTCCTTTAGACTGAAAACAACTTTCTAGGCCACTGGAAAACCTGTTGACATTACTGTTAAAGAGAAGAAATAAACACTTTTCCTGTCTAACATAGCCTAATATGTTAAATTTCTGCGCAAGGCATTCTGGAGTTCAGTAAAATAGTTTCCAAACAGAAGCCAACATTGGAATGAGTATTTGTGTCTCAAAATTACACCTTCTATTATACCTAGGATACACACATTTGAAAGATCCTGCAGCCTGGTCCCAATAGGATCAGCCGTTATACTTGTATAATTTCTTTCCATCAGTATTTCAGTGCATTAGGTAAGGAGCTCTGGACATTTGTAATTTATTTTTTTTTTAAAACTGCTTTAAATCAGAGACAACAGACAAAACTGAATAACCTGCTTACTATTTTACAAAGTATTTCCATCAAATTATGAGCCCAACAACCATTTCATAGCTCTGGTAAAAATAAAAAATGATGCAGCTACAGAATAAAACCCAAGGCCATAAAACTCTACTGCATTTTATTTGGCTTATTTTTTTCAGAAAGATTAACAAGAGCTACACAATTTACAGCTACTTAAACACAACTATCACTGCATAAATAGCCAACATCACTGTTTCACACCGTTGACAACAATTCCTATCACAAAAGAGATATGATCCAATCTGCCAGTACTTGCCATTCAACGGATCTGGCATACCACTATGGCTAAAATGAACCTGAAAATGAGAGAGAAAAAAAAAAAAAAAAAAAAACCCCAAACCTAAACCTGTTTTGTTTTGTTACACAGCAGGAAAGAATTCTGAGCTTACAAAGCATTTTCAAAGGAAGCCATCATACAGTACTTCTTTCCACAAGGCCATCTGGAAAAATCCCTGCCCTACAGAAGAGAGATCTCTCTTCTGCCCATGTCAATTGGCAGAGCCCATGAGCTCTCTGCCGCTGCATTTCCAAGCAGGCTCTTGTTTTGATGCTGGGAAGGCACCGGCAGAGCACAGCTGGAGACTCCAGAGGATTTGCCCACGTGTGCAGTCCCCGGGGATGCCGGGTGCCAAGGAGCAGCAGAGACACAGGAGTGAGCAGCTCAGGGAAGGCTCTTCTGCAACACCTCTGCCTGTGAAAGGGCCACAAAGCCCTCGTTCTACAGCCCTTCGCCTGCCTGCAGCTCTCAGAATGCAGAGCTGCAGCTCTCAGAAAAGCTCCTGAAAACAAGCCCCCCACCTTTCATGCAGTTGCATCCAAGTGAATGCTAGTGAGACATTTGAGAGTTGAAATTTGGAAATAACTGGACGTGGATGCAGCCCGAGCCCAGCCCCTGACCTCTGATCCTCAGCAGTGATACCTCCAAGCAACTCAAAGCCTTGCTGTTTCCTGAATTCTCCTTTTCACCATCACTCCACCTTGGTTTTCTTTATAATACACAACCCAGCAACCTTCTAGGCAACAGCCCTTCAGCCATAGACATGCTACCTGCAGGAATGAGATCCGCAACCTAAACAGGGATTATACAGAATTTCTGTCTGCTGTTATTTTTCTCTCACGGCACTCAGGATTTTTGGAATTGCTGAAGTTGCTCTTTGTAGCCTAGTTTATTTCTGATCAACCTTTCTCCTGTGTTAGAGGGAATTTGTCCAACAGAGATGTCACAGTATCACCGCAGGGTAAAGCTGAGCTGTCACTCTTACTCCTGGTTTTAGATCTCCATGAGACTCAACCAATGGGACACTCACTCACAGCACACCAGAAATTTTACATTCATTTATGCTGGGGAACCACTTTTTAACAACTTTATAATATTTTGAAAACTCCCTTTGTGCCAAGATTGTTCACACAGAATGAGAGTGTCTTTCTATATATGCAAGAGACTTGGTTTGTGTTTGTAAAGAAGCTGTGCCTGAATTTTAATGCTTTATAAGCCTCGTTATAAAACGTCTGTTCATTTGTACTGCATGTACCTTTTCTTCCCCTTCTTGGAAACCACATTCCAGCTCATCTGCAGGAATGCAGACACCCACCTGAACTCCTCCCCCCAACCTCCTCAGTACAGCTTTCCAAGTTCCCACCTTGCATTTCCTAAATTCCCTGAGAACGTGACAGTCTCTGCAAGTAACAGTGTGCAAGCTAAAACTCTGGATTTTGTGTAACGTTCAACAAGTTCCTAAAACATGTAACTGACACACATTTCTCTGACAAGTAAATACCAGTAGAAAACTAACTTTCAATTAAAATACTCATTTTCACAAGGGATTTTTTCTTTTTTTTTTTGCAACTTATCCTAAAGCCCTGACCATTATTTCTGATATAGTGATTACAGAGCGTGGAAGGCTTGAGGTACCTCACATTTTCTCAGTGGTACTGTACTTGCCACACCTTCAGACAGGCAGACCTTTGGAAAAAGCAAGGAAAATGGGGAAAAGAGAACCCTAGTCTAGAGTTAACCCTCTTGCAACCAACCCTTCCAACTCAACTCACTCTCGTACTTAACGCTCGGGGTAACAGTACAAGGTGCACTGTCTGCAAGCCGGCACTGGCCCTGCCAGACCAGAGCACAGAGACTTCCCATGACAAGTTCCACAAAAAAACAGGAACCTTCAACAGCTTCTCCCTTTTCTCCCCTCTGTTCCCACCCAGGCCATGGCCATCCTTGCTTTACAAAGGGGATGATTACTCATCCCTCATCTTTTCCACTACAACTTTCCACTACTGAGCAAAGTTATCCAGTTCTGAAGGAGGTCCCCCTTCTCATTCAAGGAAAGGGGGAAAACCCTTGATAGTTGGTACATTCTGCATCCTTTTGAAACATCTTATTTTACAGAAATATGTTATTTCCAACAACCCATTCTTATTGTTCATTTAGAATACAACCAGCTTCTTTATTGCAAAATAACACTTAGTGAGAAATAGTCCTTTAGCAGATTTCATTCTTTCGCTATTTTTCGCTCAGCTCGAATGCATACACACAATAAATAAGCTATAATTTTGGTTCTAAAACAGCTGTCATCTCATAAAAACTTGCTGCTCACAAGCAATGTTTGTTGCACATTCAATCCTATAAGGATATAATACACATAATTATGCTATTGTTATTAAGGCAATCATAACAGACACCATATGGACTTCAAAGCGGCTTTGAGAACCATTTTTTAATAAACGCAACATCACTGACACATTTGGGAAGAAAAATCCATTCCCTAAACTGCACACTAATGGTAACATACATAGCTTACTGTTTTTGGGGTGTTCTGATGCTGTATGCACTGAAAGTAACAATAATACAACTCATAGCTTCTATTTGAGATCTCACTTTCAAAGGCTCTCCAGACTCCCTGCACATCATGTTTTTAATACAACAGTGACTGCATGCCAGAATTCAATGCTCCTGCAAATATGCCAACTTGTAGCTACTTTCAAAATGAGCTACTCACTAGGAATTTGTGCCAGGGTAAATCAATGGCACATTCAGCTAGATGTCCCAGCTCTGCGAAATGAATTATACGCTATATACAGTCCTTTTGTACATGTCTGTCTTTTTTGCATCTTTATCAACGAAAGCTGAAAAGACTAGAAATGAAGTTCCAAAAGGCTGTAAATTATCCAGCAAAGGATTAGCAGAACAGGAAGCAATTTTGTCTACCTGCACATTTAAATACTGGATTCATGTATTAGAATAAATCCTACACTGTCTAAACCAATTCACCTCTCCTCAAAAAACGCCGCTTTCTTTGGATTGTTCCTGCTGTGACACACACACAGCGGCGGGATGCTGGGAGCTGCACCAGCAGCCTACTAATAGCTGAGTGCTGGGGTGGTGTTGGCAAAAAAGAAAAATCACTTAAGTTGTAACAGCTAATGGGTGGCAGATAATTGGAGGCAGCAAAACTGAACTTTTGAATGCTCAAACACAAACGTGCTACTTGCTAGCTGGTATGGACACAGGACAGAACTGAAAACAAGGAGGCTTCTGCACGTGGGACTGTTAGACTGGGAAAATGGGAGGCCTGGGAAGCGGCAAGAAGGAAGGGAAGATGCTGTTTGGATCCTGGAGCTCAGGCTCATGCATGGGGGCAGAGATCAGGAGCAGCCTGTGAACCTGACTTTCAGTCCCACCTCCTATGGACAAGATCATCCTTGTGGGGAAGGGCACAGATCACCAAACAGGGTAGTGTCTCTCATCTTGTTGGTTCTTAAATAAACTGCAGTATCCAGAGATACTACGTACTGTAGGGGTTTTGCCCCCATTTTTTTAAAAAATAAGTTTCTCACACATGACATGGAGGTCATCTCCTTTTCTTAAAAGAAAAAAATATACTGCCAAGTGCACACTTGACCAATCTGCAATGCTCTTATTGCAAAATCCAGTAAGCCTCAGGGCTGTCCACTCTTACAAACAGCAGGTAAATTTTAGAAATAATTGAAGCTCGTGGAGTTGTTTTTGTGAGGGAGAAGTCTTCTCCACAAGGCTAAACAGCAATTTGCAGAAGAAATCTCAGCAGCCTGTGTCCCATTTATAAAACCTTCTTATTCAGTACCCTTTCATTCCCTTCAGACGCTCAATCAATTTTCCGTCCACATCTCAAAAGTGTGACTGGCTTTACAAGTTGTGTGCACTTGTACCACGTGTTAATCATCTCCTCCTACAGAACCAGCTTCCTTTATCTACTACAACCTCAGAGGAACGTGTCTAATTCCACCTGACTTCACCATTCGGAGATAGTATATCATATTTATTTTCATATGGATTATGCACAGTGCCTTAGGTGCTAATACTATGGGCATTTTATAAGTGTAAACTTGATTGATTGGTCACAAGACTGTTTTGGATAGCTATAAAATGGATTTGGCCCCCAGCCATGGTTTGCTCAGCACAGATATACTGTAGGACTGAGATAACTTCAAGAATTCATAACACATATGCTAAGAAATATTACAAACCCGTATTTGTACGGTTGGCATTATACATGCATCGCTAAACATTTCTCAATAGCAATGCATACTACAACATATAAGAGAATTCTGGCTGGATATTTATCAGGAAAGAAGACTTATGAAAATGTGTTTTCAATAACTGGTGTGAAGTCAGCCCACTCTGTGCTGATTAGATGCAGTCGCAGTTCAGAAACAGCTTTATTCAGCATAGTACGGAGCAATCACCCGCTGTATGCAGGCTTCAATTGGGAGCTTCATGCTTTATGCTGAGTGACTAAATGCAAAAAAATCAAGATGACTGCATTAATTGCTATCTTCAACTTGACTGGCAAAAAGAAATCCAAAATCTAATGCCACCTCTCCACCTGGATTCTTTTTTCATGGTTTTCTCAAGTACTTTTAAAAAAATCCCCTTTGTAAGATTAACTCACTATAGTAATGCCATTTTTATCGAAGTACAAAGGTGCCACCCTTCTAGGAAGCCATTGTTTTTATATAAACTATACCAGCTTGATACTAAGACTGTTTTTATATGCAGAATAGTATCTTCATACCATTTTATGCTTCTTGTTCTTGTAAGTCGCAAAGGAGCCCTTGTGTAAGCTGGTATTTTTGTTCCTGAAATGTGGTCTTTAAGAGTCTCAGTTTTGAAAAAAGAACTGGGCTATTTTCAAGCAGTTAAGTCGTCAGCATAAATATTTCACATACAGGATAAAAATAAGGTTTTCCTAAACAGCCGTAACTTTCTAGGGTTCTAGATCTTCCCAGTATTCAACTGGTAGCAACAAAGTCTGTAGCCATTACAGCCAACCTTGTGATGGATCATCCATCTATTCTATTTCTACACTACCTTCAAATAATAGTCAAACCAATACATTTCACTTTAAGCATGAAATTCCCTTGTTTTGGTGTACTTGCAAACTATCACCTGTAACAATGTGGAAACATTACAGCCACCTTGACATTTGTGGTCTGGGTTCTTACAAACATTTGAGAAGGAATTTATTTTTGATCTTTACGCTTTGAATGATCCTTTCTATACCAACTCACACATACGACTTCATTGCTAGTATAAAGCAAAATATTTAATTCAGATGACAACTAGGTAAGCATTTTGGACAGTCTTACTTCTCTCTGCAGAAGAAGCATGGTTCCACCCACAAACAGCAGGAAACTCTCTCATTAGCCTCTAAACTTTTGACATTGTAATTTGACAAACCCCAGCCAAGGAGAAAATACCATTTGTCCATACCAGACAGAAGCACCTCTTCCTAAATTTCATGTCAATTTTCATGTTGATTTTCTTATCTACAATGAAATAGGCCAGATTTTTTTTCTCGTGCAATTAAACCTAAAATAATTTTCAGGTAGTGCTTCCAAAAAGCTCTGCTGGACACCACTGAATCAGCACTACTAAGGAAAACAACACCTATTTCCTCTTTGAGACAGCCCTGATGTTAACTCAGGAATGTTCTTGCAGGCTGATTCACTCCAGCACCAGAGCATATGTTCACCTTTAGGAGCACACAACTGACGTAAATGAAGAAGGCCCGTGTTAATGGTTTGCTGGATCAGGTCCTAGCGCACAGTTGGTTACCCACTTTATCTGATGCTAATTCTCTGTGTGCTCACAGGGCCTTAGAAGATGGCATGGGAAAACAGGAATAAAAAGATACAGAGACAAGACGGACCATTATGACAGTTCACTGAATCATCAAGAGCATGGCTTATCAACCACAGACAAGAGTTAAATCAAACCAAAATAGGTTTTGGGGATCAATGAAGCCATATTGCTGGAATCATGCTGTTAACTGGCACCTGAACATAAACTAACACAATCAAGCTACCACAGTTCAGGCTACCATTAACATTAAATTTCACTCCTTGGACTGCAAAGCTTTTTTGGCTGTCTTCTTTTTAACTTCCTTAAGTTAAGCTGATTTTTAAGGCAATCCATTTAAGTCAGAAATTACATTTTTCTCCCCTCAACAAAGAACATCCTTTAGTGGCATGGCAGTGTCGCTTTGCCAACAATTAAAAAGGCCTGATTTATACAGTCTCTAGTATCAGTGCATGGGACAATGAAATGCTTCCAGAAAATAGAACCGTTTTGTATTTTCTGTCTCCAGGGAAAGCCACAGAGACATGGGCCAACACGGTTATGTGTCATTTACAAAATGAAACACAGCACTTGATGAAGAAAGAGTGTCTTCTAGGTAGGCAGCTTGCTAAGTAGGTCCAAGCTGCCAAAGCATCAAAGACATCACCTTTTCTTCCTGTCACTCAGAGTGTACTGGCAACCCATGGACATTACCACGAGAACAGAGATACTACTGAAGTTAAAAAAAAAACAACCACAAAAAAAACAGTACCGGAACCTTTTTTGGCTTTTGCACTACAAGAGAGTCCACCAAAGAGAGTTTGGTGGAGGCATGCCAAGGTTAACTTTTTACTTGTGAAAACAATAGTAAGAAAACATTTTTTAAAAATTCAAATCAGACATACACTTTATAGAATTGTTTAAGTTGGAAAATACCTGCAAGATCTTTCCACTAAATTTCCCAATTAATTAATCTTCAATACCTTGACAACTACCACGTTTCATAGGAACATGGAATGTTTTGGGCTGGAAGGAGGTACCCTAAAGAATATCTTATTCCAATCCCCCTGGTGTGGGGAGGGACAGCTTCCATTTGGCCAGGTTACTCAGAGCCCCATCCAGCTTGACCTTGACCCATTTCCAGGCATGGGGAAGATTTCATAAAATTTTTAATGTGAGCAAGTTTTTCAGCTCATGTTGTAGACGTGGAGAGGGAAAACGATGACAGAAATGATGGGACAGAAAGGCAGGGGAAAGAGAAGAGAGTATTTTGAAGTCCTACACTCAGCACATGCTGGTGATACCTTTAAACTGGTAGAGATTTTAAAAAGGTAGAGATTTAAAAATAAAATTTGGAAACAGTAACAAGATGCTCAAGCCTTTCAGCCACCCAGTCAGCCATTGATGGTATCTGTTGTCTTCCCTGATGGGACCACACTGAATCCTGTGCAGGGTGGCGTGAACCAGGCTGCACCCAAGGACCACCACTGTGCTCCCAGGCCTAGGAGCTGCAGTTTCAAATACTCACATGAGGCCTTCTTAAAATGTGTGTGCATATTAATGAAGTGGTATAATTCTCATATACGTTTCTAAAAATGCACAAAAATTAATTAAACTACAATTAGGGGTGTATTTTTTTCCTCTCCCATTATTTTCACTTTGGCTTCCTCAGGTGATCCTAAATCCAGCAGAAGTATCTTTGAGTGGGCCTGATGCACTCACGGAGGCCTGAGGCACAGTCCTCTGGATATCAGTCCTTTCTAAGTCTTTCTATAAGTCCATCAGTCCTTTCTAAGGATCGTTCCTTAGAAAACCCTTTAGATTTCTAAGGACACATCCCTTAGAAAACTGATGGATGAACGCCGACAAAGTGTCTCCCCTAAAATATCACCTGATGATGTTTCTGAGTTCTTTGCTGGAGACAAGTGTGGGCAGGCAAGGCGAAAGGCAAGCTCTTTAAAGAGAAACAGCGTGCCTTGGGCAGACCAGCAGAGCAGCAGCAGTTGGGTCACTCTCATCAGACACTTGAAGAGCTGATGAAAGCTGCAGCATCCAGGGAAGTTCTGAACATAAGCTCTTCAACACTGATTCACTCAGGACACACACTAACAGTCTAAACAGTCCTGCTTCCCACTTCCACGTATGGCTGCCGACAAAGACAGGGACACTGAAGGGGATGTAACGCCACACTCCACACACCTCTCATCACAAGTTACCCACCTGGCAAAACTCAGTGTGGGGGGAAAACAACAGGGTTTGAGAGTGAAGACTCACCCTCTGTCTGAAAGGTTTTAGAGGCAAAGAGGGAAAACATCCTCTTAAATCTGCCATCTCTTCTTCCCTAGACAAGCTACTCTCTTGCTCCTGCCACACAGCTCTTCTCTACGCTCCCAGCGCATATCTTACAGGCCTCAAAATCCTCTTCCTTACTCTCAGAATAAATCTTCTGTAGGTCTTAAAACACACTCTGATAGACCTAGTGTGGTTAATGAAGTTAAATCCCATAGCCTGGAAGGAAGCAGCTGCCCTGGAGCAGAGGAACAGCCCTAAGATCTCTCTTCATTTAACTCCTGGTTCCCCAAAGCTCTTACAATTGTTTTGGCCCAATACCGTCACCTTTGTGGTGTACAAATACTGGTACTGTGGTATTGTGGTGTACAATACAAGTACTAAGACCCTGTATCTTCAGACTGGCTGCTCTGGCTTGGGCTGCAGCTACAATTCAGATTTCTTTTTTAAACTTGGGCTAAAAAACCTGTCATCTCTTCAGGGAGTACAGCAGCAAATACATCAAAGTGTTCATGGTCTCCCGTTAACATTCCTGCTATTTGCCCTAAAGGACATGCCTGCTCCAAAACTGTCACGATTAACTTGGACAAGGGGGAGAGCTGAAGGCTACAGAGGCATCTTAGGAGAAAGAACCCCCAAGATGCTCCCATGGGAGCACAGAAATAGTGCATCAACAGTAACAGGGGTGCATCTCTGCTCCAAACACCGGCACACGGATGCTCAGCCCCGGGTTCCTCCACTCACATCCTCAGCTCCTCCAGGGAAATACACACACTCGGTACTTCAGGCAACCCCTGCAAGGCAAATCCCTGGCTGCCTCGACTGGAATACAGACATGCTGCTCAACTCTGAGCTTAATTTAGGAACCAGTTTAGGATTTCAGTTCAGCTTTATTAGTGAAGTTGATGGACTGAGAAGAACTCGCACAAAGCCATGATCTCCAAGCCATGGCTACTGTAGCATGGAGGTAATTTTATTGACAAAATTGTTCCACAAGTTGAGTAAACTGTGGTTTAGGTGAGCATGGCTTACTGCTGCTGTTTTCCCCACCAGGGTTATCAGAAAGCGAGTCATTCACCCCTGTGATAACCATTTTAATGACAGTATCCTAATACTGCAGCCACTGTGACACAGAGGAAACTCATTCCCAAAAAGCCTTCACCTAAGACAAGAAAGGTATTTGTATGGAAGCTTGCTAGCTGAAAGAAAACACAAATATACTGACGAAAGTGTTTTCCAAATCGAGTTAATGAATACCAAAAATGCAAGCAAAATACATGACTTGGGGAAGAAAATTTAAAAGGAGGGTGGAAACAGAAGGCATCAGGCACTGAGTTGCAGGGATGGCATACCGGGATGTTTCTGCACAGTTAAAGATTTTAAAAACAACTGGTGGGACAAACAGTAACCCAGCTAATCCTTGGTACTGGCACGCTGCCTATTTTGAGAGAGCAGCAGCTGGTGAATCTGACGTAAGTCTCTGCATCCAAAGCAGGAACTTACTGTAATGAAACCACAGCCCACATTGGAAAAAAGACTGTAAACTCGACAAAAAATTTAAAAAAAGGGAAAAAAAAAAAAATCAGGATCTCACTACACTGTGTGCTACATTTCCATCCAAGTAAAATTAATCCCAGAATGTCACAATTAGGCCGATTAAAGAAGAAAACAAAAAAAAAAACCAAAAAACCAAAACAAATAACCAAACAACAACCAAGAAAAATCCCCAAAATCCAAACCATCAGTTGGACTGAACTTAGTATTATTTAAAAAAACAAACAAACAAACAACAAAAAAAAAACAAACACGGTGAGGATGAAGAAAATACAAGCCTTGCATCTTCTTTGGTTTGAAAAGTACAAATCTAAGACCTTAAGTGGCATAAAAACACTACTCCAGAAGCCTGAGGCACTCGGCAAAACTACGTGGACTGGAAAAAATAGGCACATTAGTGAACCACCTAATTCAGGATCCAGTTACTCTTCCACCCCCACTAGAGCACTGCAAGAATGTCAGTCCCTTTATCTTGGACACCGTGAGAAAAGCACCTTCTGATAAAAACACCCACACCTCTCTCTTCCCCTCCTTCCCTCCCTCTTCCCCTCCTTCCCTCCCTCTCCCTGTCCTCAGAGGAGGGCCAGGTTCACGTGAGGCTCTGAGCAGATACTCACTCTCTGCATTTCCCTGACTAACTGGTCTCCAGGATTATTTTTTCCTTTCTTTCAGAGAATATAACAGGGGAGCAAGAAAAATGGGTTTGAGGAACACAGTGCTTTTTAATCTTTCTCTTAGCTGTTTGATAGTAATTAGCATGGGAAGAAATTACCATATGTATAATGGCAAAAGCAGTCACACAATGCCCCTGAATCTCATTTCAGGAATTCCAGTTGCTGCACCTGGTAAGGGTAATGGAAGGTGCCGATTTCATGGACAAAAAAACCCTTAAAAGAACTTTAAATGGGCTGAGAGGCACACGAAGGGGTGAAGAGGGTTATATTCCATTTAGGGATGATAGAGGAGGAAGTCATCAGGTCATTAAATCGTTTAATTTGCTCTATAAGCAAATGAGTGCATAAACACCAGAGTTCTGGTCGTATTATCTCTGACTGACCTTCAGTGTCAAATATGCTCAGTTTAGAAAGAAAATATTTTCTTTTGTCTTTAAGAGCCAGTCTTGTAAAAATAGCTCCGGAGCTGAAAGTCAAGCTGTGTTCTTTTTTGTTCACGCATCACCATAGAAATTGGTGATGGAAAACGTATTAGAAATTGTCACTGGAGTCAGCAGATACCGGCTTTCAATAATCTTTGGCAGCGCCGTCGAGTAAGAAAGGGGATGTTTTCCAGATCAGAACTCCTCTTGAAACAACCAGATTGTGCCTCCAGGGCTGTGTGTGAAGCAAGGGCACGGAGAGGGGCTGTGCAAGAATGGGGGGGGCATGGGACTGAAATGACTCGCTTTTTTTTCCCCTGACTAGCAGATCTTTAATGCACCACATGCCCCCGCCCCAGCCGCCGGCAGAACTTGGTCACGTTGCGAAGCTGGGATGAGCTGTCGGCTTGCCAGGAGCTCCCTGGCTTCTCCTGCGCCAGCCTCGGCGCTGCCAGCGTGGCAGCTCTGCAAATTTTAGCTGTTCTCATCAACCACTGGTACCTCTTAACCCTTTGCTAATTCCCTCCCGCACCAGAGCCCGGGCGGTGTATTTCAGGGAGATGAACCTCAGTTTGCGGCAGGGAACGGAAACCGGATCAGCCTCGCTTGATTCAACCTCCAGACTAGACTGTCTTGATACCAAGCCCAATTCCACTCAATGTTCAAAATCTTCACAGATTTCTCTGTGCAGTCAGGAGAACCAAGTTCAACACAGAAACTAAATCTGTCCTACTTTAACATCTTTCATTTCCAGCATTTAATTCCTAGCTTTTAATGCATGAGAACCAGCACTTCCCTAAATAAGCTTCTCCATTGCTTTTAGAGATGTACAACATTGATCCAGGCTTTCCCAGTGCCATCTGCTTTGGGATCACCATCATCCAAACAGAAAGTTTGCTGCAGAACAGCAGTGGCAGAAGCAGCTCCAAAAGGGAGTTTCAGGAAACATTACAGATACTTCCTTGACCCTTCTCTTCTCCTCCCGTGTAACACAGTAACTTCTCAGGTCTAAGGAAAATTCATGCAGTCCCCAAAGGAGACACACTTCCTTCCCTGGAGAAAAGGCAGCTGGAAGTCTCCATTTAATTTCTGAAGTGCTTTACATACCACAAGCGTGATGCATCTCACATTTTGACTTCAGTAAGTTATTATATCATCACAGAACAACATTATAAATGTTACATTGAAGACAAACATAGAAGTATAATTTATAACCACTGACTCAAAACTAGCTGCCTTGGAACTCCCAGACCATGGGGGCACCACTTGCCTCTGCTCATCATTCTGTTAACTTTGTCTCCCACAAGTGTCATCACAGGGAAAATAGTGAGATACTTGAAATCTCACCAAGTTTAAAGTTAATAAAGTTGTTTAGCTTGGATAAAATTATTTCATATTATATTCGAAACAGAAATCTTGCATAAAATAATTTCATGCCTTAATATTCACAGAATTTCAGCATTCTTCACACAGGCTTTGCTTTAATTATCTGCAATGATTAACTCTACCATTTAAATACTAAACTGAATCATTTCTAGCACTATGAGAAGGGAGGAAGCTTTACACTGATGTGATGCAAATAGGTCAATGAAACATAATAAATGTAACACTTCGGGCTAAAAGTTGTCATTTTACTATTCAAATATGGAAGTCTTCTTTATAGATTGATACGAAGATGCATGGAAATAACATTCTGCATTGTCCCTCACACAAGGATTAGAAACAGAACTATCTGCCTGGTCTATAACAAGAGCTGGAAGATGCTCTAGAGTCTGGACACACCAGGAACTTAAAAATTTTCTAAGTTTTAGACTTCCATCTTCAGAAGGGAGGAGCAGATCACTATTACTCTTGATAATGGATGGCCTCCTTCTGTTGCTCTTTTTCAATCAAATTATTTTCTTCCAAGTTATCTGCTGGGAAGGTTTCCTGGAAGGTAGCATAAGTGGTTTGGGATGTGATTTCTGCAGCAGTCTTTGAAGTCACTCATTTCTGAAAGAGAAACTTGAAGACACAACTTCCTTCATAATGAAAAATTCAGAGTGGGGGAAAAGGGGAGTAGGGTGGGGATTTTTTGAAGGTGTTTAAGTGATCTTACTACTTTAAAAGATGGTTTACCTCATTCAAAAAAGCAAGAGTATGTCGCAGAGACCCCTTAAAACCAGAGCTGTTTAACATGTAAAATGAAGTGTAGCTGTACAAAAGCACAGCGAGGTGAGTTTTTGGCAGATGCACGCTGCTCCTTCTCCCACACAGCCACACGCTCGTGCGCAGGCTTCCAGTGGCAGTGGAGTTTATCAGGCCAGCTCAGCTGCATTTCAGGAGCAGAAGCTCCATACACCACCACATCCCTCAGACTCATCCTTCCTCTGAGACATGCCCCCCATCACTGCTGAGTCAGCCAGAGCCAAGCTGGGAGTCCGGCAGCACAGACTGTCTGTGCTACACGGGCTTTGACTCAGCTCATGCCAGCTGACGAGGGAGGGACTAACCTGAGCACTAGGCAATAATCTGCCAAGGTGTTTTGCTGCTCCTGAAGCCAATCTGTAATTTTACAGCATTTTGATTTTTATAGGAAGGCGTCTATTAAAACAGAAAAATCTAAACTCCAGCCTGGAAGAAGCTCAGCTGCATGTTCAGAAGAGGAATATCGCAGTCACGTGCACGCAGGCCAACGTTTCTTAAGTAGTTTATTAAATAATCGCTAAAATGTATACAAAAAGAAGTTGATAGCATTTCAAACCATATTGTATTTCACCCCAATTTCACAGTTGTCCTCTTCCCACACCGTAATGGCCTAAGTTTCCGATCCTACCGAAGGGTTTTGTTTTGTTTCATAAAGTAAAACCACGGATTTCTTCGTAATAGGCCACTTAGGATCTGTATAGTGAGAGTATTTCCAAAAGATCTGATATCCCTTCATTGAAATAGGTTACATCCCTGGTAGACTAAATGTTAACTTGAGAAGTCTTAAACAGATGCTGTACAAGAAATAAATTTTTCGAGGTACATGGTGAAATAGCAGTGCTGCTGAAACCAATTGATCCCCTGACATTACAGCGAGAAGATGCTGTAGCTAAGGAAAACGTCAACTTCATTTCAGCCCCAAACAAGTTATAACAGCAGCAATGTTGGCTCAGGGCATTTTTAAGGAATTAATAACCAGCTAGGGTTAGTAGCCTGAGGCAAAGTCAAGGATTAAGCACTATGAGGATAAACACATACAGCAGCTTCAAATAATACAGTTGACTTCAGTTTAATCATTTTGTTTCGCTTTCAAAAAAACTTATGATCTCCAGACAGAAAATATAATTCATATCAGCAAAAGAATATACACATACACACACCCCCAGGCAAGAGCTGAAGAGATAAATGGAAACACTGTAAAAAGTAAACATTTTCTTCTTAGCAACAGAAGGAGAAAGCCTCCATTGGTTAAAATTAAAACAAACAACCAAGAACTTCAGAAAACAGGCAGATATTCCCAAAGGAGGATGCAACAGAGCACGAACTTTTTCAAGGGCATAAAGGGATAGCACAAGGGGAAATGGCTTCAAAGTGACAGAGGGTAGGGTCAGATTGGCTATTAAGAAGAAATTCCCTGTGACAGTGGTGAGGCTCTGGTGGCCCACAGAACTTATAGATACCATATCTTTAGAAATGTTCAAGCCAGGTTGGATGGGGCTCTGAACAACCTGGTCTAGTGAAAGGTGTCCCTGCTCATGGGCAGAGGGTTAGAACCAGAACTGCTCACAAAACTGAGCAAATACAACAATATGTTTATGCCTTCTCTTTCTGCTCAGCTAGCAAACAAAAAATCATCTCTGGTATTTCTTTTGTTTGAAAGGACTCCATACTTCTTTTCACTAAAATAAATCAATCCAATAAACCTCAGACTAATCTGGAAAACGTGCAGTCAGAATGGGATTCAGACTTTACTAATAGGTAAATCAAAAGCATCTCAAAGTCACTGCCATGAGCCTTAAGTTTAAAAGTTCCAATAAAGAAGCTAAATATCAAAACTGACACTTGAATTTTTAATAAAACTACTTCCTTGAATCACTCAAAGTCAGGATGGAATAATTGTAAGACAGTATGCTTCAGCATCTTTTTATTTGAGAAGGTCTAATCAGTTGCTACCCTCACTCAGAGAGGCTGCAGTTGGAATGTTTACATTTATCTTTGCAGATCGAGAGGAGAAAGAAGCCTCTTCTACCTGGGTGACTTTTTAACACTTACATCTAAACACATTACATGGCATTTGCTCTCTTGCAGAAGGTAATTTTTTCTCTCTCTCTTTTTTTTATTTTTAAGCAGGGAAAGGTCACTCTCTTACATCACTGAAGATGTTTAAAGGACATTGCAGAATTCTGATGTTACTTAAAATTACTTTAGGACTCTTCTTTCAGTATTAAATACAGTATAGAAAACTTACAGTTGGTAACTATGAAGATCCCAAGCTGAATCTTTCAGACAACACTTTTCATTTATTACATAGACAAAAATCTCTGGATTCAGTTAAATATTAATGTACAATGGAAAACTTATTAATCTTTTTAATCTCTAATTAGAGAGATAGAAATACATTTATTACTACAATTTATTTTTTTTAAAAGTGTATAAAAAGGTAGGAATTTTTAGACAGGTTTTTGATACTTAAAATGTAATCTGACCTCAGTGAAGTCAGAGGATGCTTTGTCATGGACTGAATTAAGACCTCACTGTAAGCTTTTGTTTGATCATTCTTTGTTCAGAAACATGACAGTTATATCCCTAGAGATTTGTTTGATTGGAGTTGTTTGTAGTCAAAACATTTCTCATGCGACCAGCACTTCCTGACTCACCCCAAAAAGCCTGTCACTGCCTAGAACAGCATCATCCACCTCCCTGAGCACGAGCTGCGCAGCAAGGGACTCCAGAGCTTTAGTCCAAGTTCTTACAATATCCTGCTGTAGCTCCAGGGGAATAACAACCCTGAAGACTGAGACAGTATTCACGCATGGATATCTCACAGGGATGTTGGAAAGGTTAACATTTTGAGAGCACAACACTTCCATCTTCATGAAAGAAAACATGCGTGAGGGAAAGAAAGACAAAACTTGTAAGTTATTGAAGACAGAATGGAAAACTCAGGGAAAAAAAAATACATAAAACTTTCAGGGGCCTTACAGTCTAATACAGAAAAATCAAATGCCTGAGTATTTTACTAGAAGTTCCTTTCACAATAGCTGGTGATGAAGAATGAATGAATGAATGCCATTCCAAGTGCCGAGACATGTTTTCATTGCCTCTCATAGACAATTTCTGAATATTGAGCTATATTCTTCCAATGCTTTTCTACCTATAAATTCTACACTTAGCACAGGGTTATCCATTTGGTGAATTGCAAAAGCACATAATAAAATGCATTTTATCATGTATATGTGACAGCCTCGCTTGCTGTTAAAGTATCTTCCAAATACTATCATGCTCTTGAAGAGCTCTAAAATAAACATCAAACCCCAACCACAAGTAAGCTCTATCCTCCTGAAAAATTGAGTGTTGCCACAACTTTACCCCAATTTCAAAGTACAAGTATCCAGTTCAAGTCCAGCATTTGCAGGGAATTATCCCATAAATTTTAAGTGTCAGGTGCATCTTCTTTTTACCTCTCAGGAACAAGCGGTCATCTAATTTTTCACTTCTTAAGACAAAACAGTTTCCATGCCATCGATCCACAAAGCTGATAAAATTATGAAAAAAAAACCACCAACAAACTTGTAATAGATTCACGCTTCTACATTAAGTTTTAGTTCTGCCTTTACTCCTAACTCGAAAATACTAGTCAGTCTCCATGTTTCAAAGAAGGATTTTTCTGACAGCCCATGCCAACAGTTTAGATGGTTTAGCTGCCTAAAAGAAAAAAAGAAAAAAAAAGAAAAAAAGAAAAAGAAAAAAATAATCCACAAAGCACCAAGCAAACCCCCCCAACAAAAACAAAACAAAACAAACAAACAAACAAAAAAAAAAACAAAATAA
>WAAG01082903.1:51747-68693 GCA_013390105.1 Tichodroma muraria
AAAAAAAAAAGTCTTCTCCTTGGAGGTCATCTGGTGTCTTCCCAGACACTTGAGTGCTGGCCACCAGGGGAAACAGCTTGGCTAAAACCAGTCTTATTATTATCCAGACCAAGTACAATACTTCACAAGTACTTATTTTTATATCTTGTCAACATTTGCATAGTCTTTGTGTCTGGAAATTCCAGAGCAGCATGCACAAGCTGTCAGATACCTTTATGCAATGCTGCATCCTTCTCAGAACTCATAAAATACTGATTTCTAGTTAGACGACATAGCTGTCACATCAAAATACATTCAAACATCTAAATTGTAGCACATCGCTCACCCCAAAATCCCTTTCCAAAGCGTATCGGGCACTGAATTTGTGACATTAAACAGACAGCATGGCTGTCTACTAAAAGCAGCAACCATAATTAAGCAAGCAGAATATATGAAGTGTGGTACAATAACAGGAAGGTGGGGTTTCAGTCACCTCAGGTAAGGTTTCCACGCATTAACGCTACCAGCTCACATTTAACTGTCAGAGTTTCCTACAGACAATGGAAAGGAATAAATGGCTTAAGATAGCAATTACTCTAACTTATCTTCAAATCCTAATTTAATCAAGCTGAATCTCTTTCTGTGATTTATTTCTCTCCATAGATCGTAACCTGAGAGACATGTAGCTCACATTTAGGTGTTTAAAGGTTAGACATATAAGAGGAAGTAAGATGGATCTTACCTTACTAACACGTTTCATCCTAAAGCATGAGATTGAGAATAAAGGTTTCCTCCACAGCAAGCTCAAGGGATTTGAGAACTGTGGAAATGCAGCTTCATGAAAACACAGTGTATACTGCTAGCAAAACCCAAAATCTTGCTATAAAAACATGCACAGAGATGGTCTGGGCTTAAAAAATTAGAGAGTGGAGAAGCAGCATCTACAGCAGGAACACAATCTGATCTGACAATTGATGGCTGTCACACACAGTGCAGGCAACAAAATCCCTTGGACTGATATCAGTGGATCCTATCACTCAAACACCCAGATTTTTGCAGGCATGTGTTAAGGACCTGATGCAGGATTCCTGAGCCCCAGTGCTCATGCCTTCACGAATAAACAGGACATGTTTCTCATCATCTTAGCCAGAGTCCAACCAATCCTTCCCTCTGCAACAAAGAAGCCAAAAGAGCAGATGCAGAACACAGAATGTCAAAGAATTTACCTCGTAACCCTGGCAAGAAATGTCACACACCACACAGAATAAACTGGACTACTAAGAAACACCCCAGTGCATGTCTATCTATCCTCCACACAATGTCCTGGCACCTGCCATCTTAGATTTCCATTAACTGGAAATTCCAGTGAGACATAAGGCATCATTTGGGCAGTTAAGTACTAGAAGATGGCCCAGAAAGGTTGTAGAAATCTCCATCCTGGGAGCCATTGGAAGCTGGGCAAGACTCTACGCCAAGCAAACTGATCTAACTGAATGCAGGGTTCGACTGGAAGAGTCCAGAAATCCATTTCAACCTTTCGTATCCTTTCCTGCCTGTCCTTTCAACAAACAGCATCAGGTACTGCAAACCCATCATCTATAGCCACGAACAGGAAAGAAGTCCCAGTTGTACATCATCCTGGTTTTGACAATTTTCACTCAGAAAGGGAAAAGCTCCCTTCACTCTTGAAGAAACATGTTAGCAAAACTTGCAAAACTACCACACTTTTGGCCAAACTACCATTTTGATTACATTTTTGAAGGTGTGAACATCTTTTATTATTCAGTTTATAAACCTGAATTTAGCACCTCTCCTCCTCCCCACCATCACACCACCCCCAGAAAAAAGAGTCATCACTACACATGGATCAACCACAAACAAAATCATTTAGAGGAACAGGGAAAATTCATCTTTTATCATCTGTGGCACCTAGCAACACACAGTACTGGATCGAAAACATTTGCAGATCTGACACAGAGGAGCACATGAGCATCAGAATAGGAGAAGAGATAAAATCTCCTTTCCCATTTCAAAGCTTCCACAGGCACAAGAGCTTTCCATTAATTTTGAAATATTGTCACGCTCACAGCAGAACTCAAACATTATTTTTAAGCCGCATACTTGATTTTTGAACAAATACAGCATTTGGGGTTTTTTTTTTGTGTGTGTGACTGATAATTTCATCTTCTATAAATTGGAACCAGGCCAAGTATTTCTGAGGCACAAAAAACTTTGCTGAACTTCACAATTAAATACAGGGCAGCTACACTTTGTCTGAGCTGCTGTACACAGCAACAAGAAGGAGTCTTTTTATTACAGTGGGCAGACTTTACATGGACAGACTTCAAGGTTTTAAGACCAGATCCCTTCAAGAACATGAGAATTTCATCCAGAATAGTGAGTAAAGTATTACTAAAAAAATCAGCGTACACATAGGCACACATAGTTACTTGCATGCTCGTCGTTGATTACAATTTATCAGTTAGCTGCTTCAGTTCCTGCCCTCCTCAGGTGTTCCCAAGCCAGGGACACGAACACTGAAAGATTGTACACAACAGGTCCCAAAATTGCAGCACATCTGAGGACAGGCTTGAGGCCTCCTGGCTTCAGTATTCTAGCACTGGAGTAACCTAATTTCAGTTTAAAATGTATTTGATATTTAACCAGTGTTATCTATACAAACAATGCACTTGACTTTCAGTTCAGTAAACAGCATGATGTATGTAACTTTAATTCATTTTTAAAATTGCAAGGTTAGTCAACTACAATATTTGGAGAGTCACTATGGAAGAAATGAAGTATTAAACATCTCTAATTTCAGTCAATAGTCTGGAGACTACTGTAGCTTTCCACTTTTTAGGCATTCCTATTCATAATTCACCACTGGATACAACAGAAACAATACTTTATTCATAAACTGGGGAGTAGGTTCTGTGTGCACCAAAAAAAAAATTAATTTAGGATAAATTCTGAGAAACTTTAGAAGACATCCCTCTCCTGCTGGGCTTTCTTTTCCTCTAGAAAAAAATTTCAGTGGAACTCAATTTAGGGGATGGTCAAAGCACATTTAAAGATTTGTTTGGACAGATACATACATATTCGTTCTGACATCTTCATCTCGATTTCTGACCAGCCATTTCCCAACTGAGGTATCTTTTATATATCTTTCTCACTATCTAAGCCATTCTGAACAAAGAGAAGATCATTACTCATTTTTAGATTGCTTTTTAAGGTTTTAAAATATAACATCTTTCCTGCAGATTCTGGTTTTGTTGGGGTTTTTTTAATTAGAATTTAAAAGCAGCAGCCTGCTTTAATCTTTGCATATGGAGGGGACTCCAGGAAAGCAATGAAAGGTTTGAAACACAAAAAGAAGAGGCAACACAGAGACCAGAATGGAAATGAGCACAGGAGACAAAGCCAAAATAAAAAATTGAAAAGAAAACCAGAGATTAAGATGAATGAGGCAAAACAGAAGTTCAGAAGCAAACATGAAGATTGACAGCTGTCAGGAACTGAATCACCTATTCAGTCAACCAAGCAGCTCATCATGGGCAGAAATAAGCTCCTCCAGAACACTTCATCAGCCTCCCTTGAATCCGACTGAATGCAGCTCGGGGCTTGCTCTTACATGAAACCTCGTCTTTGCTTTATTTCTTCTTAAAATTCTGCGCTGCAAAGCTATAATCAGCAGTGACTGGTGATCCACTATAATTCAAAAATCCATGAAAACCTGACAAATGGTGGCATCAATTCACAAAATGTCACACGGTAGCAATTACTGTCCTGAACTAGTACTCAAATTACATACACAGCACCTAGTCACCAAAATCAGAAGGAATATTTGTTTCTGCTTAAACAGGGGAAGAAAGTCAGCCAGATGTCTGTATGAAATTGCACTCTGCTACAAGTTCCTATTACAGTTTTAAAGACAAAACTGAAAATGGGTGCAGAACATGCACTTTGCACTGGGTAGAAAGACTGGGGTGTCAATCATGACCAGTGGGGCTGATTGTCCCAGTGGCACAGAAAGCCCCTCCAAACTCAGCTCTAGAAGAAAGGGGGGATATTATTCTGTTTTTAAAAGCTTCTTAAAAGCAGAACTAAATTTGTTAAGACTGTAATAGGAGATGTGCATAGATTAGTCAAAAAAATCAGTTCACTTCTGTTAAAATCAAGGAAACTTGGCCTATTAATTTTTGGTACTTTTGGATTTGCAAATAATTTCAAGTCAGAAAGGTTTGCGGACCAAGTAACTCCTGTTCAGGTTTTGCTTCCACATCAGCCTCACGCTCTCTACTCCTGCACACTGCTAAATGTCCTTACTTATCATAAAAAGGGAACCAAAGAACCAGAAACATTCTTTCACAGTAGCTTTTCTGTTGCCATGTAATGCACTTAATCAATATTTATGAAATAAATAGGGAAAGAAAATCTGACCTTTGTTTAGAGAACTGATTCTTAGATTTCAATTATCAACAGATCTGTGCTAGTTAAAGAATTTTGAGAGGATTTTAATACAGTGAAGCAATAACACAAGTCATAAACCAGAAAACCCAGCACTCTGCTGGGTTCATTTCAAAGTAAACATAGAAATTAAATGATTGCTCTATAATGTCTCAGAGACTGCAAAAACAATGACAAAAGGGTAACTACCATACTGATGTAAATGTTTTTATAGGATCCAATCAAGACACGGCAGTGTTGTTTTGCCTTTTAAAGTCCTGTTCAATACTTTATCCGTGTCTCATATCCTTCACCCTCTCACTCCTAAGGAAAAATTCGTACTAGCTTGCTTTTACTTCTTGACACAAGAACCCTTTCCAGCTTGATGCAAAAAGTGAAGAGCTGAAGCTGAAAATTTCAGCCATTTCCTATTCCCTATTCCCATCCAACCCTCAGATCATCTTAGAGAGACAGGGGAAGAGACAATACGGTAGAGCAGCTCTCGGGGCTGTGGCTGACTTCCCTGGGATTCTGAATATGAGAGGTGGGACGCCACGGAGGTTTCGGCTGGTTAGGCACGGCCAGCGACTGCTGCTTTGTGTAATGATTATCTGACTTACCTGCAACTAGGGGACAACCCCAACTTTCAATTCTTCAGAGAACAACCAAGTTATGACATTATACCCATAATTTTTACTATTCACTAAGTCCCTTCTCACCATAACCATTTATTACCCTATTTTTTTAATTTACCAGGTGCCTTTTTTCCCCTGGATACACAAAACACTTTCCACAAAGGATAATTCCATTTTCCTTTCCTCAACTTCATTTTCTACATGGGCTTTTTCTGAACTCTTCAAACTAAGTATTATCTTCAAAGTACACAAGCTTACATATCTATCATTTCAGCCCGATGCCCTAAAACAACATATATACTAATAAATCTTCATAAAATGCAAATGGCCAACTGATTCATCAACTGACTCCATCGCTTTGTTCATGATTCTTTAACCAGTTTTCAATACATTGCAGAGTGTCAAACAGTACTCAACAGTAATCTATTTCTCAGGATGCTTACTTCATGTAATGCATACAAAAGGCTGGGATTCACTTAGACGACTCTATGTTCTTTGTGCAAAACTCTTAATAATCTCAAAAAGTTATTTTGCCAGCAATGCCTAATTATTTCAACTCATCACACTTACTGCTCACAACTCCATTATCCTCTGGCTTCTTTGTTTTCCCTTCCCAAAAGGGAGCAATTTAGTTGGATACTAAAGACAGTTTTTACTCAATAAAAAAATTAAGGCTATTTTCTTCACTGTTCACCAGACTTGAAATAAGAATCCCCATTGTTCCCTTTGCTTTCCTCCAACAGGACCAGCCTAGTGTGTGATTCTGAAGGTAACTGCAGCAATTGCATGAAATTAACTAATTTCTTACCAAGCTGATGATATTTTGTCACCCAAACGTGTCAATTACGACACAGAATAATTCTTCCACCCAGCAAAGTCTCCTACAGGTGCCTCGACAGGCTCTTCATTGCTTTCTAATTGCCTTTGTTCCTTTCTCACTGAAGGCTGATCAAACCCAGTTCCAACCTCGGCTCCATACCAAGTCTTTCCACAGCACTGGCTAAAGCATCTTTACTTCTTCAGCTGGAGAATGAGGATAAAAGACCCCATGTTCACACACCCCATGTCTGTGTGTGCCTTACCAAACTATTAGTGCCTGCATCCTTGCCTGTGCCAGCCTCCCGCTCCATTCCTGGCACTACTTGTTTATTTGTGTTCTGCTTCAAAAATCCTTTTCTTTTCTCCTTGGGTTTTTTTCCCCCTCCTTTGCATTAATTTGTTTTGCTTCTAAAATGGAATGTAACAGCTGGTTAGTAGTTCATAGCTCATTTATAGTTTATTCACCTTTTGTTGCTCCACGTTTTAGTTCTCCTTATTTAAATGAGCATTATGTGCTGGGATTCTAGCATTAAATAAATGCTTTTCTGCCCAGTTTCACCTCTTACAAGTTCCAAACCCATGAAATATGTTATAAACAAAGACCTACAACAGAACATATAAAGCAGCACTTAGAAATCCAGTTTGCCAGTGATGGATTAGGGATTTACATTCCCAAACTACCAAATACAGTGAAATACAGTGGTCTCCTTGACCACCCAGCCACGGTGATTTATAAGCAGTGACAGATTAAGCACTCTTCCTGGTTACATATCATTAGTGGAAATCAAAGTCATGTCAGATATTGATGGTAATACCTTTCAAAGGTACATTACTGGCCAAGCTTTATGAGCAGCTTTCACATTAATTATTCAGTGAACAACAATGCTTAAAATATATGCATATATATACTCTTGGATCCTTGGACTATATTCATCATTGATGATGATTTTGAAGGAATGGAAAATGAACTCAAAGCTAACCTGTACATGGAAGCAGCAAGTTCAGGCTTCTCAATTTATACAATTACTATTACAAGCCCATTACATTAAAGTGCAGTAAGACATCTCAGCTGCAAAAGCAAAAACTCCTAAATAACTAAATTCTAGCATTAAATAAACACAACTCCTTTTCTTTGGGTATTGCAAACCTATTCAAACCACTGACAAAGAAAAAAACAAATTAAGTATTTAAACTTCCATTTGAAGGCAGGCAGTCATTCTGGGTTACGTTATTGTACGTTATCAATACGCTATTGATTAAAACTAATCTATTATAGGCACAGAACAATCCAGTGTCGATGCTTATTTTAAAACCAAGAAGTGATGAAAGCAATTTTCATAGCCCATTTTAAACTTTCACTCAAACATGTAGGTTAATGGA
Source organism: Tichodroma muraria (assembly GCA_013390105.1). Classification (NCBI taxonomy): domain Eukaryota; kingdom Metazoa; phylum Chordata; class Aves; order Passeriformes; family Sittidae; genus Tichodroma; species Tichodroma muraria. The sequence goes on from WAAG01082903.1 coordinate 59,007, forward strand.
AGTTAATATAAACAGCATGGAACAGAAGGACTAAATTCTGATGAGAAACAATCAGAATAATTTGGTCTGCCAGCTGAAAGGATACACATGTACAACTAAATTGAACTTTGTTTATGCCTTTTGATTTTCAAGCCTTCTCTAAGATGATTAGCCTATCTCCAGTTCTATCAAGGGAAAAATGCCTCCCTCTTTCTGAATCTGCCTCAAAATCAACTTTTCAAATATTGTTTTTACAAGATTAGGTATGTCACACTATTTAGTTTCTGCTCTAAACATCTGCAAAGAAAGCGTACCTCCCACAGCTCCTTGCCTGCTCCTGACTTTCTCTACGTCTGCTACTATTATTTCTATAGTCTCTGATTTGTTCTTGCCATTTTTTGATGTAAACAGGATTAGGGGAAGCCCCTTTTTGTTTCTCCTCACATGTACCTTTGAGAAATGGGATCATAATTACAGTGCCAAACCATTTATGCAGCTGCAAGTAGTACTCCCGGGCACTTCAAAAGAGTTCTTGACCAGAAAGAAATCTCAGATGCTTTATAAAAATAAGAATATTCACTATGAATGGAATTAAAATGAAACATTACCCAAGTAGGGGTGCACAGTAAATGATGAGATTTAATACAGGAAAATAGCAAGGCCTCCATAAGCAGCCTGCATTATGCTTGCGTTTATATTAAAAAAGCTGTGGTACTTTTTACCCTTAAGCGCTCGTTTCATTCTGTACACAAATTACATCCACTCTGCCAGACACCGTTTATAATGGCAGACAATCAGATCAGACACGACACTCAAGGGTTTTTATAAACTTCACATTAAAAAAACAGCATGTCAGTAGATTTGGCTACTACAGGTTTCCCCCATCATTTAATTCCCATTTGTCTTAAATTGGTAAATGGCTTAAAAGTCACTGTACACAGTTGCTCACATAACCACACCACAAACACCACAGTCCAAGGCTCTGGTTTTAGGAAATCACCTTGAAAAATCTGCTTTTGTGCCACTTTCAAAGTCCAGGGAATGTACTTCACATTGGAAAGTTTTCGTTACAAGCTTCCCAAATAAATTTTTTGAGACACAAAAATGGTGAAAACTTTAGTTCAGCAGGTTTATCTTGATGAAGCGATGAGGACAGCAGTGGTTTGTTATTCACTGTGTTGAAAAAGGAAAAACCCACAGTACTTGTCAGCACAGTTATCAGAAGTTACTTAATTATCATACATGAAAATTATTTTTCAGAAGTAGACTGCAATTCACTGCAAGTTGTGCTTGGGCACATTTTGCACTGTAAGGTTAGTATAAAACAAATTATCCTGAAAAATAATTATACTATTCAGTAATTTTTTTACAGTTCCCTTTCTGAATCTTCATGTTGAGCCTCCACTTATCCACATTTTTATTAAGAAAATGGACATCTAATCTAATAATACCCCAGACACCAGCAGCTACATGAATTGTAAAAGTTAAAACTGGAAGAATTATATCTCTCATAAATCAAAGCTCATCTATCAACATCAGGAAAGGATTGTGGAAATTTCCATCCCTATCAAGTACTGCCCTGAAAGAAACCAGACCTTTGACGTGACTAGCACAGGCTGCCCTCAAGACCATCAGGAAGAAGAATTAGTTTCAGACAGGGAAAGACATGGGCCAGTACAGTGCCTTGAGTTTCACCAGGAATGAAAGCTTGGACACAGGGACGAGTGGAGGGGGCAATGCTAGGGAGCACAGTGAAAATTCATGGAACTATCCTAAAAGTGGCTGCAAACGAAAGGCCTCTGACTGCTCAAAGCCAGGAAAGCAAGCTCTGCTGTCAGCCTTCCAAGGGATCCCTGGAGCTGGACAAAGGGAGTCCCCTCCCGTGGATGTTTTGCAAAGGCGCTCACCGCCGCGTCTCACGCCGTGGCTGAAGCCAGAGAAGGATATTAGTGCTCAATGGACACAAAACATCTATCAGAACATGTGGCTACAATATCTGTCAAAACATACAAATTGAAACCTAGCAAAACTCACTATTAAATTGGCAAATCTCCTTGATTTTGGTGGGGGGGTTGGAAGGATATGGCATGTAAATCTGTAGGCAGAGATTCTAATACAATTTTTTGCTCTTCTAGCATTTGCTTTATCAGGTTTACAATTCCTTTATTATACCCCAATAGTCTGCATACAGTAGAGAACCACTGTCCATCTGTTAAGGAGATGCAAGCCCCTTTAATACACTTCATGACTAGGACATGGAAACTGAGGGTAATTTTTGTCTGCTGCAGTGTTACAGAATAATACTTCAATTTGAGTTACAGGTCCTAACAATTCAAACAGGCCAGTAAAACACACATGGTAAGGCTCTAGAAACCAAGGGATCTTAGGTTACATCATCAATGTCTAAATCAACACATCTACAGAACGACAAACACGTTTTCCCACATCACAAAGCACATTTTGAGAGCTTGTTAGCTCAAAGTTTGGGGTGGAATTCTTTTTTCATCTTTCTTAATTATGTGGTTCTGTCAATCACATAAAACTCCCTCAAAATAACGACCATAAAGAAACAGTCTTATTACTAATCACTGAAAGATCACAGGCCAATTGAACCCAGCAACAATATCTGACAGCTCCCAGAGGATGCAAGTGCTGTCAGTCCAGAACCTGCTGCATTAACAAGTCCCTTAGCTGAGCTGTTCTACTGATAAAGAACTGAAAGGCGCACAGAGCTGTAAGCAGACAAGTGGAAGAGTTTCCTGCAGGACGTTTGCAGCAGCTGCTTTTTCAGCTCTCCTGGTCCTGGGATGGCACCCGCACAAGGACCAGCAGCGCCTCGCTCGTTCAGTACCCAGCGCTCTACTACCCACGGTTTACTGCCAACGTGAACTGCTGGTGCTCTGCCCCGGTTCTTGTGCAGTCAGACCCCCTCTCCCACTCTGGTTGCATATAAATACAGCCCCAGCTGCAGTATTTAAAATATCCATGCACGCCACACACGTGGAACTCCTCGGTTTTCCTAAGGCCAAGACAAACTCAGTTAGTCTTTAAGAGAAATATTCTTCAAAAGTATCGGTTAACTTCTTAAACGCTGCTGATATATGAAAGTCTCCAAAGCATTAATAAGCTTGAAAGAATTTATACAGCAGAAGGCTTAGGGATGACATTCCCAGTACCTGAAGGGAGTCTGCAGGAAAGATGGAGAGGTATTATTTACAAGAGCATGGAGAGACAGGACAAGGGGGAATGGATCCAAACTGACAGAGAGTAGGTTCAGATTAGATATCATGAAAATATTCTTTACTGAGAGGGTGGCACTGAAATAGGCTGTCCAGAGACATGGTGGATGACCCACCCCTGGAGCTGTTCAAGGTCAGGCTGGATAGGGCTTTGAGCAACCCATTCTAGTGGAAAGTGTCCCTGCCCATGGCAGGAGGTTGCAACTGGGTGATTGTTACGGTCCCTTCCAACCCAAAACTTTCCGTGCATGACTCTATGCACTGAAGGAATCAAAACTTACTTCAGAAGAAAAAGTAGGTGCAAAAGCAGCAACCTCTCACAGGGGAGCATGTGAGTATCAGTGAAACAATTTGGACTGGTGGAGAAGGGCACCTGTGAACACAAAAAATGGGGGCAGCACTTCTCTCAAGGACTAGGTTAGTGCTCTGAGGAAGAAAAGGAACCCAACCGCACTTGGCCAAGGGAACGAGAGAGCTATAGAGAAAGAGGCTATAATATATCCTACAAGGCTGGAAAAGTAATACCGGAAAATAAGGAGCTTCTTTCACCTCACAGCAACAACGAACAAAACATTTAAACCTGATTAGAGTGGTCTGTTCTTCATTAGTATTAGAATAAAGACAACACTGCACTCATAGAACTTCAGATTGAAGGGAATACAATTTGTTGAATATCAAATATAAAGATAAAAAAGGCTTCTGAAAACGATCCAAAAAGCTAACAGTGCATCTTTCAGAGACATAAGTAATGTATTAATGACTGTGAAAGAACATAAATATTTTTTAGGTATGCCCTTGATACAGACCAATAGAATAAGCCCTGACAGATCAGCATTTATTTTGCTGACCATTGGGTGTCCAAATTCTCCTGTTGCAATTAATTCCAGTGGATTGAACAGGAAATACTATTCAGTTCTGCCAGTCACAAGCAAAGGCTGTAGTGCAGCACCAGGTAACCAAGTCCTTCCCAGGACTGACAGTATTCGTCCATCCAGCAGCATCAGGACACTGTTGCACGAAGTCTCTGATGCCCCTCTTTATCTAAATTAGTTTTCCATGAGCAGTTCCTACTTTCCTGCTGTCAACTACCCAATGATGAATTGATAATGCATTTTGATGAAGGACAGTGTACACATATAAAAAAACACCCTGATGTTGCTCCCATACTTCATGATAATTTTTTGTTCTTTTTATTCAGTTTGGAGACTTACACAAGCCTTTAGCTGGATTTCCATTTCAAGAATAAATTCATGGTTCACACAGATGTTATTTCAAAATCAGAAGCTTGCTGAAGATACTGGGATATAGTGCATGTGAAAGTGCTTTGCTAGGGTTTGGGGGGTTTTTGGTTTGATGTTTTGTTTTTTAACTACTATTGCAATGGTGTCAAGTCACCCAGAGCTTCTCATTTTTGTGCAACATGGATCGTTTTCTGAAAAATGTGCAATAGTACAGGTGTGCAAGTAATAAGATCTTATAAAGAAAAACATTCTTGCTCATAAAGTGAAATGATCAAACAGCTACTTAGTCTTGTTGAATTCTGATACAAACGGGCTATGTGAGACCAAACTAAGGCCTATTCCACAAGGAACCCGTGTAAGCCATCAAGTGAGCCATATTTCCTTTTTTAATTTAAAAAAGTTTCATTTCCTAGGGGAAAAAATGTAGATATGTTTTTAATATCTATTACATGCATGAAGAAGGGCTTTGATTAATAACTACCGGAAATAGGCACGCCAGCCACAGATCTCTTGGCTTCGCTTCACCACTGTGGAGAAAAGCACGCGTCTTTCATGGAGAATGGCAACATATTCTTCCAGCTTACTATTTTACGCCCTCTCCGAGGCTTTTAACCTCTGGACTGAATCCCGGACAAAGGAATCGGACGCGCAGAACAAAAGGCGCGGGGGAGCAGCAGCTGTTTATCCACTCTTTGCAATATTCCTCCGACGGTGTGAAGCGAAGCAGCCGCCGCCGGCGCCCACCACTGCTCGATCCTGAACGGCGGCGCGCAGTGGAAAGGACCTTTCCATCAGACGTCTCCGAAGATCCTCCCATTAGCAAGACTTAAGGAGGCCTTTGTCATCTCAAATATGCTCAGCTGCTCACCGCATGGCGAAGCAGTGTAAGAACCATTTAAAGATGTGTCTGACATCATTAATCTATTTGCCCTCTGACCTGCGGAGCTGAACTGTAACTATGGTGACTAAAGCTTGACCTTACTACGCTGAGAAAATTTAAAGCTCGACAGTATTTTGGGTCACATTGTTAGGATGAACAAAGGAATAAAGGAGAAATGTGACAGTTTCCTGGGAATTAAGGTCAGCAGGTCAATTGCCCTAAAGCTTTATTGTTATATGATAAGCAAGACTGGCTGAAATAATTTTTCAGCAATTAGAATTTAATAAAAAAAAAAAACAACAACAACAAGAAAAACCCCAAACAACAAAATCTAGAGCTTTTGTTGTCTGAAGCAGAAAATTGGTCTCTGTAAAAGCAATATGTAGCTTGCCATTGAGCAAAATTACTCAACAGCCTTCCCTGTACCATTTACAGCACAAACACTGGAAAAAATGGGCAGTAGGTATAATTTTCACATTCTCATATCAGGTTTATTGTTAATTCAAGGTTTGGGGGCGTGTGAAACGTATTTATTAATGAGTTTCTGGAATCGCGTCTGCTAAAATTGTCAGTGTTTTCCACCCTCCCTCTTCAAATGATTCATGAAAGTAGGTGGGAATAAGCAGCCCGAAAACACTGATCTGAAACATCTGTGTAAAAGCAGCATATGTCTTAGGCTGGGAATAAATACAGTATAGGGACTTGTCCTAACTAAATGCTATGACAAATACCAATCCAAATATTTACAGTCTATAAAATTAGGCTTACTAACACTGTTTATACAATTAGGTAGTGCAAAGAAGTTTTCACTTTGCAAAATTAATAGGTGTCTCTTACATTTTATTATAGTTTCTAATTTATTCAATAAAATTATTCTACATCAGAATTAACTAATTACAAACATATTTTAAGCCTAAAAGTTTTTCAAATTTTAGGTATTCCAACCCATACCATGCAGGACCACAAATGTATCCTGTAACAGCAGCTATAAGGCAGATAGATACAAAAGATCTAAGTTGTGTAGTGATTTATCATGGGTTATGTATATATTATCGGGTTGTTTTAATTTCTCACATCATTACTGAAGAAAAACTATTGTAATGCAAAAGTGCAGCAGAGACTGTGCATAACATGCCAGTTTAGCTGAGCATATCTCTCACAAAAGTATAAAGTGTGTGAAGGAAAGAGCACGAAAAGGAAAGTTTGTGAAGCAGTGTCTTCTTTCACAGCGGGAGAATTAAACAGATCTCAACATAGTGTTTTGGGGTTCTCTAAAATTAGTATATTTTATTTATCTAATAATTATGTAAGTGGATGCTAAAACAGTGGCACTTGTTCGTTAAGAAACATTAATATTGTAGAGAAGTACAGTGCAGGACAGAGTAGCAGCTCGAGCATCTTATGACTATTAAAGATTACAAAAGCAAAATTCCAGGCACCCTGCAAGATAGCCCTTTCTGCTTTTCTTTTTTTTAATACTCCAGATGTCCCTGAGAAATAGAATTCTATAAAACTGGTTTTAAAAGGTCCGTAGACTGCCAGTCTGGCAAAAAAGCATGGCTAAAATGATGCTGAAGTGTAAATGCCATCAATAAAGAATTCAAATTTTTGTCAAATTATTTTTCTTTCTGAATTTGCACTGTTTGTTGAGCAACAAACTGAAGCAATCACTGCTGCAGCTTTACCCATCCTGGGGGAAAAATGTTAAGGGCTCTAGAAAAGCACTAGAAAAGCTCTAAAGAAGGAATTCAAAACACAGAAAATTTGTTTCCGTGTGGGCAAAGGGAAGAATGTAATTAATATATGCATTCAACAGCAAGGTAGGAGTGATTTACCTGAAGCCATCAAACCCCAGAATATGTGACAATTCTTATCACATAGACTACTGAGAATGTCCAACTGCCATGCCACTGCCACCAGGCAAATCCCAAACTGGAACAGGTTTTAACAGCGAGGACAGTTTGGGGGACAAGTATGCAACAGTTCATATTTAACATATGCAGCAGACTCTTCACCTTGGAAGACAGGATGCCTTTTGAAGCTGTGCCTGTGACAGCTGTGATACCAAAAAACAGTGTCAAGAGGTTATTTGGGCCCCATTATACAAAAGGTCACTCTAAATGTCTTAATGGCACACCAGGTTATTTTCATCTTCTCTCAACTAAACATTTAAGAGTCAAAATGCACTTGCTCTTAATAAACCATCCTTTTGAAATCACTATATTTTAGCATTGCTTTGAAAACATTGACAAACTTGCCAACTTACTGTGTAAATCCACAGTGCCGAAACTTGGCACAGAAGGGGGGCATTCCCAGGTGCCAAACTCCCATTACCCACTCATGAACAAATAATTATTCTGGAAGTCAAAACAGACCCTGGAAAACTTCTAAAACCTCAACAGTTATTACCTTCTATACAAGAGAATCCCATCTGAAGTCATACACTGAAGTATTACTTGTGTTGGCACAGAAATGGATTAAAGCCAGGAAATTCTAAGTTTAAGCTGACTCGCCATCCTTAGCACACTCTATTGTCCTTTATCCCTAAAATTTAATTAAACCTCAGTCTTGACCAGTTGTAATAAGCAGTACAGAAAACTGATTATCGGAATTGCTTTCCTCCGACTGTCTATTGTACTACACTTCCTCTCTGCAAAATACAAAAGACCCTATGTACATTTTTCTTTCTCTGTGAAAAGAGGGCTGGGAAAAAAAAAAAAATCCAGTCTGAACTTTTATTTAGTTGCCAATTGTGCTGTGGAATGAAACTAAGCATTTTCTTTTAAAAGCTGATTCAAATTCAGTACTTAATCATGCCATAGCAGAGCAAGAGCAGCAACAAATTATGTTACAATTACATTAGAAATTCTTCTACAAGATTTTGTTTTCAGTCACTTCTAATCTTTCAATAGCTGCTCTCTTCTAGGACTGATATTTTCCTAACAGTATTTGTGCCTGCAACTAGCTGCTCTGACCAAAAACATTTGGAATGCAAGGAAAATATGCATGTGCATGTGTGTGCAGAGCACAGACAGGGAGGAAAGCAGTCACATTTGATTATAAAAAAAGTTCAAAAGGAGCCATAAAATATTTCCTTCATTCTTCTACCTGTTGGTTTTTTTTTTCCTTATTCTAGGAGATTATGTGCTCCTGCACTAACCAATTTGTTTTCTCTGCTGCAGATCACTGCAATATACTATTACAAAGTAATGATTTTAAAATTTAAAGTGCTATGAACTCCACTTCAAATAACAGACTCAAAACACAGGCCTCAAGTGCCTACATTAAAGCAGACTCACCACTAACTGGATGGATGACTAAGCCATCCAGAAAGAGGTAAAAGAGCTGGCAGGCCACAGGACACACAAATTGAGACCCTAGGTTTTAAAAATCTTCTTTGTCTGCAGTGCTCTCCCTCTTCCCCAGAAAAAGTCAGATGACTTGAAGATATAACATCTGTTTTCTAAACAACACACTAATGCCTACAGAATTTGTAACACCCACTTTTGAAACAATACAGAAGACAGCTCAGTCTGCAAATCCAAAAACTTTAAAGGAATCTTAATTAGCAATTTCAAAAAGATGCCTATAATCCAGGCAGCATATCACTGCCATGACATGAAATAAAAAACACGTGTGCAAAGCCATCTATGGTATTATAAGGATATCCAACAGAATTCGAAAGCCTTTGGGTTAAAACTATTAAACTTGTAGAGCTTCAAAGTGGAAAGGTACAGCCCTTCACAGGCCAGCAACAGGTCAGTGCCTGTTACAGCGATGCCTCATCGTTCCGTTGGTTAATGACTCCTGGTTTGGCTGCCCTCATTCCCATCTACCTCTGCTTTTTGCCACAAACACAACACATCAACATGTTTGCTCGCCAAAATGAAAATGTAAATCCCTACCATGTCCTCCTGGCTCTCTGGCCCAGCTCATGTAAATATGTTTTCCTAGTACACAGCATTCTGCAGATCAGGGTACCATAGCAAAGGACGAACTGACATTCCTGCACTTCTGCATGGAATTCCAGGATTTACAGAGGTACAGTGATGCTTTCCCAGCAGTCACTCCAAAAGCAGCTGATGGTCAACGTTAATAATTTCTCTTCATCTCTAAGAAAGGAACGAACCCAAACCACCCTAGGATGAGAAGGCAAGTAGATTTCAGAGCTGGCTACATAGGATTAATAATCATAGAATCACAGAATATGCCGAGTTGGAAAGGACCCATCAGTATCACTGAGTCCAGCTCCTGGCCCTGCACAGAACATCCCAAAAATCCCACCATGTGCCTAAGAGCATTGGGCAAATATTTCTGGAGCTCTGTCAGGCTTGGTGCTGTGACCACT
>WAAG01082903.1:80292-94246 GCA_013390105.1 Tichodroma muraria
AAAAAAAAAAAAAAAAGCTGAGGCGATGCGTTCGCGCCCCTGCGCAGCGCTGCCCCCCGCACCACAAAGTCTGCGGGCGAGAAGATGAGCAACAAAATGGTTGCACAGAAAGAATGCAACAGGCCCAAATTCCCGCCCCGACGCCCCACTTTCTTTGGGAAGAAGAGCTGGTTCATAATCCTCCTGCCATTCCATAGGTCCTCGCCTAGTTCTAATCAACTTTTCAGCTATTTTCAGTGTATTAAGTGGTTGTCTGCTCTCGTACAGGCGCAGCTAATTAATTTATAGATGGCTTGCAAATAAATAATTCACCATGTACTTCTTTGCACACCTCATCTCTACATGATTGTGACCCCAAAAATCGTTTCACGACTGCTGGATGTGCCAGAATCTTTTGTTTTAACCCTTTTCCTCAAACGCAATTAGGAGCTGCAACTTAGTTGATCAGGCAAAGCCCGAGCATTCCTGCATTTCCCAACGTAGTGGTGCTGCTTCCCAGCATCTGCCATAGCTCACAGCACCCAGGCACAGCTTTCTGATTTTGGGGTTGGTTGGCTGGTTCGGTTTTTTTTTTTTCATTCCTGCTTAGTTTCCAAGCTCATCCCCTTGGTGAATAAAAGCTCAGCTCTTGCACAGACAGCTGCCTTTCTGGCTCAGTCCTGCTCTTTGGGGTCACCTCAATTTTAATCTCTCTGACCGCAAAGGGGTTTGAGCTCAACCCTGGCACATCCAGGCGAAGTTGCAAGGAGTGTTGCAAACGCGAGGACGAGTGCATGTAATTAACTAATTCATGGAATGCTGTTACCGACAGGTTATTAATTTGGGCTGAAGGCAAGTCGCTTCCCTTCTGCAAGGGATCAATTCTGGTCAGTTAACAGAGTACAGCAGAGTATTTTCTACACCAGATTCACACCAAAATGCAGAATTACTTTACAGTTAAATCTTATTCCTGCACATTAGCTGAATGCATTTTCTCTTTGCCTCTTCGAAACAAGAAGATTCACATTTTGCATTTCCATGTAAATCATTTATACAAAGAAAAAGTATACAAAGAGGCTGAAAATGTTCAGACTTTAAAAAAACACTTCATTATCCTGACCTCAATTTCCTTGTCTAAAATATACTGCCCAAAAAGATAGAAGCATCAGTTATGCTCGCCATGTATTGCCCGGGGATACGGCGTCTTAATGAACATTTCTTTGAATTAGACTGAAAAACGCATTTGTCAATTCAAGTGTATCAAGAAAAGAATTATTTGCTATAAAACAGAAAGATCAGTCTGTGTTTTCCTTGTAAATGTATGCCACGCATTAGGTCATACACAAGAGGTTTCAGTGCCCTTCCCTCCCTCAAAAGAAAACCCACCTTCAAGTTTCCTTTAATTTATTCCAAAACCATACAATACAGCCCTGTTCAAGATAGGGTTTCAAATATTTCATAAACAAAAGGTATACCTGGGTTTAGAGAAAGCCAATTATCTTAAAATACACTGAGTTTATTCTAATCCTACTTCATGCTGCTATCAAGCTTTTTTTATTTTTCCATCCACATTTAATCACTCCTAAAAGCTGGTTTTTTTTCCTGTCTTCTGTGCTCCTCCTGTATACCAGAAACAATGTCAGCCCTTGGCATATATTTAAAATGCCAATTCTCTTTTTTTTTTTTTTTTGGTACACTTGTACCATTTGAACTGGAGAACACCCAGATAAATACTGCAAGTAATCAGCATGGGAAATTCCGTAAACTCTCTAAAAGAGTGATTTATTTTATTTTTTTTATAACTCCCTCCTTTGCAGGCTGCCTCTGTTTTTCTCAACAGGAGACTTTGTTGTAATTAAAGCAGAGAAGACTGGACAGCAGCAAAAAACATCTGACTTGTGGCTCTTAAAAGCACAGGTTTTGTAGCATGTACCACCCCCCAGTGGGCAGAAAACTCTGTAGTAAACTCACAGAGAGCTTTGATCTCCAGAAATAAAGTGGATACATTTTACAGGAAGAACAAAATGAAGATGAGTTTATGGGTTGGGGTTTTTGGTGTTTGGTTTGGTTTTTTTGCTCTGTCACCAGTAGCTAAAAGTTGTGTAAGGCAATGGTGACTAATCGAAGCAATTGCTGGAGTTTGCAAACTTTGCAGTTGCAGTTATTTGAAGTGGCTTCAGTTGGGAGATGGCCATCTTTGTCTCCTTGTAGCAGGAAGCATGGATGCTAATGGCTAGTTAGCTCTCAAATTTTTTCCTTAATCACTTCAAAGCACAGGAATGCACGGAAGAACTAATATGTGATTGCTTACATTTATTTTTAATAAGCAGCCAAATACCACTCAGGGCAGGAATCTTGAAAAGTGTTCAGTACATAACTTATGGCATCACTGACTCTCTTCTGACTTTCATGAGCTGTAAGAATCCAAACATTCTTACAGCTTCACATCTTTTCTAATTTTTTGAGGAGCAAACTTACTAATCAGGAGATGAGCAAACAACTGCTTCAAAAAGGAAAGAAACAAAACTACTGAAACTTTATCTAGTGTTTAAGCAATGTTTTTACATGTCAGGAGTTTTGTGCCAGAAACTCCCTATCAGGTATAATTCTACCTAAACTTGTCAAGAGGGGAAAGTTAGATTTTTTTTTTTCCCCTTGAAACAATGGAAGCATTTGTTCTCTATTCTTCTATTTAATGCCCAGACAAGTTACCTCAGCAGCAGCTCTCAAAAGAAAACCTAGAAGCCATAATTGGCTAAACTCAAAGAGCACTAAAACACTAAACAAAAATCCATTGCAAAAGAATCCCCCTCAAAATGTTTTCTTAACGTGCAACCTTTCCTGCAGCAGAGTAGTCAAAACAAGAGGGTGAGAAGGAATAGAGTAATAGTCTGGGTCTTTTCAACCCAGCATCTTCAAAACTAGGAAAGATTTTAGAAGTAAACTTCAGAAGAGAACCACTTGTAGTTCATTTCCATCCTCTACAGCAAATACAGGTTTGGCTGATCTTAGGTGTGGAGTCAAGCTTTTACTGAGAATTCATTTCTAAGACAGATTTACTTGCATTTGAGGGAAGATCACATAAAAATTTGCATTTTTTAGGACACTCGAGTTAGACTTAATAGGACACAAGCAGTATTACTCCTGCTGCACAAGAAGTGGGAGCAAGTTTTCTTCAAGTAAATGAAACCTCCAACAAAAAACATTACAAACCATTTTCAACACACTATGATACAGTCTGACTGAAGGGCTCGTTCTAACTTTTAACAAACTCCTTTGCATTTTTTACCCCTTGGAAAGACAGCTAGAGGACCTTCTGCTTGCCTAGTGCCAAAGAAAAGACTGGGGCACCTTTCAGAAATATGATGATCATGAAAATTGCAGCTCCTAGACAGGGTGCTTAGAAAGCATTTTGCTGTCACTATCAACTAACCCTGAGTAATACACTTAAAGAAAACAAAGTGTGGACATTGTTTTAAGCCTAGATTAGCACTGTGAAACTTATTTAAAAAAACCCAAAAAACTAGTGAAGCTATTTAAGCTGCAGCATGACCTTTGGAAGCATAACTGACATTATAAGCAGTAGATGGACTTCACAAGTATTTTAAAAAATAAGCACATTTTGCGTTTCTGATATGTTTTCAGATTCTAAACAAATACAGAGCTAATTCTGGAATAGAAGTACACTGGTTAAGCAAATTGGCTTATCAACTATGTATATTCCAGTGGTGGCTTTGAATAATAGTTTTGTCTTTTACAACCTAGTAGTTTCCCCTTCCTCTGTTACTTTGATGGTAAGAAAGAAACCACTGAGCTACCAGAGTTCCTGCTGGAGAACACAGAGGTAGATTAGAAATTCAAATAAGCATTGTGTGACCTCTAGTGAGGCAGGTCTTGATTTTATTCACAATTTATCATAGCTTGGAAAGAAATCTTTGACGCTGCTTTTAGAAAAAAATCCCAACTTTTCAAATACACCAAAACTATTTATTTTGTTAAGCTATTGCCTGCCTACAGTACAGCGAGTGCAGCTGGACTCCACACTTTATAGTAAATACAGTGCTCTTCCTAGGTACTTTTTTTTTTGTATGGCTCAGCTTATGTCAAACATTTTAAAATGAGATGTCCCCTTAGCTGTACCACAGCAGTAAGTCCACATGCAAGGCCCACACGTTCCTGCTACCTCTAGTAACTCCCTTACACAGTCACAGGAAAACTAATTAAACCATGTGGTTCAGAAAAGTTCAGGAGAACATTCAACTCAGAATAAAGAGCAAAAAGGCTGCTGTTCAGTTTTTCCAATGTTACTTTTGTTACCAAAAAACAAGGAGTGGTTTTTGCATTTAAAAATTAATTTTACCACAGAGTTTCTTAAATCTGGTCTGCTCAAAAATAATGGCTTCTTTCAAAACCATGTGTCCATGAAGCCTCCCAATCTGAGGCTGCAGAAACCTGGAGACAGTGTCTGTACCAGTGGGGGTCACTTTTCTTTTCATCCTGCCGGATCAGCTATAATGACTTGGTGTCAGGGAATATTTAGAGACAGCTCAAGAAGGGGAAAGTTGGAGCATGGCAGCAGGATTCCCTTCTTCTCTGTAGACAGATCACTGAAGCCTTTGATATGCAAAAACATAGTTTTCAGCTATAGCTTGAGATATAAAAGGGAAGTGCAAGATATCAAACAGTCAAGACCTGAAGAAAACTATTCTAAGTTTAGAAAAGGGAGTGGGGGGGGTATAGTCTTAATCCACATTTTTGAAACAGTGTCGTCTTCTCCAAAGAAACCTTTTCTTTTTCTTGCTCTTGTTTTCATGTAATTTTGAGAGAAGGGATAAAAAAAATTCCAGGAACTTAATGAGCTTTAGTGCTTTCATTTTAATCCTACACATTACTGCTATTATAATAGTGGCAATAAATGAAGAGATGACTATCAAATGAAGCACAGAGGAAAGAGTTTATGTGCTAGAAAGGTAAAACAAATGAACTTTCTGTGTGTGCATGGATCTATGTAATGTATACATACTAGAGCCAACATTTTGCTTAATACTAACTAGTTTTTTACAGCTCAGAGTTCTAAAGAGAATTTATGATTTTAAGTACTTAAAAGTTATTGTAGCCTTCAAAGGCCTATTAAAGGAATTTATATTCCTATTTCACCATACCCTTCCAGAAAATACCTTCTATACCAACTTCACATTAGTTCCTAAGAGATGCCATTTTTTTTCTACAGCTGTTAAGTTGCTGTTTATTTCAGAGTTCTAGGAATAGGGCCTGAGTTTCTTTCCCCAAACACTTGAGTAATACAGAGCAAGAAAACCAGACACTGGAAGGAATACAGAGCTATTTTGTTCCATTTCATAATGATTATATAATTTACCCAAATTACATAAGTTACCAATAAACATGCATTCCCTTCTATTCTAAAATGTGGCCACACAGATTGAGTTTTTGCCTTAAATAAATCATACATAAAAATACTTATTTATGCCACAGCGGTGGTCTCTCATTCTGAGTTCTTTTTTTCATTGGACAACTGCTGAAAACAGGATGCTGAGAACAAAGCTCAGAGGAGCACGAAAGCAGCAGCAGGAGAGAAGAGTCTTTTCCACTCCCTCACTCGGTAGTCACACCATCTCTCAAATGGGGGGCTTTGTTTTTTGGTTTTTTTTAATGGCTAACATTTTTGTATGAAAAAGAGCAGCAGAATTTGTATCTATTTAAATGTATCACTGCATAGTCTGTGTTGCTGTAAGGAGTATGACTGGTCTGTTTCGTAATAGACCTGCTACAAATTGCAAAAGACATTTTTAAAAGAGAGAGCGTTTGTGTTTAGGTCAAGTATTTTACGGAGGACCAGAAGCTGCTCTACTTTTGCTCCCAGGAAGGCAGCTCAGCAAGCATTACTCAGCACACTGTTCCTGCCAAGCATTTTGGTTCCGAGGATTGTGCTCGGGCCCTTGGAGAAAAGCAAAGTCACAAAAGGGAAAAGCAAGTAAACATTAAGGATTTCTTTCATTTCAGATTTAACCACTTTTTCAGACACTCTATAAGCTCTCAGGGGGTGTGGTGTCTCACTGGATACTTTATGCAGCAGTGATACGGAGTAGCCCAAGTTAAGAATGCTGTTTAAAAAATAATTAGAGTTCTGTAAGAAATACAAACGAAAGAAAGAATATTTTTCTTCTTTTTAGAAATTTTATAGACTAAACCCACCTATATTATTGCCAAAAAGCTGACACAGATGCCTGGCTAGTCCCTAGCTCAGAATCAACATGCTGCAAATGGGAAATATTCATACAATATTTTGGCAAAAACACTTTCCCTTTCACCCAGTAACTAGTGAACAGTAATTAGCTCCCTTTACACTTAAAACCAAGGAGAAGATCATCATCTGTCTCTATTTACCAGGAACACAAAGCAAGCAACCATTGTGGCCTCCTCCAAGGAGGTAACACTGGCATTTGCCATCAGATGAAAAACATAATTTACAAATATTTTGTTACTCTCTGCCTTTATTTTTCTACTGAAACAAGGGAAAATACAGTTCCAGCAAAACTACAGAAACGTGAAACTACACGGCAAAACATTTTATGAAAGAACTCTGTGGATTTTGCTGAAATACCAGTGCTTTGGGGAAAGAACGTGTGCTACTTACGTACAAGGGATGCAACTCTTAAAAGTAGTGTGCACCAGTTGTTATTAATTCCAATTTTTTTGTTTTTACTTTGCAGGACATTAAGAGTTCGAGGAAAGCTTTCAAAGGGGAGTTTTCTGGGAAGGAAATCATATTTTTGTGGGTTTTTTTTATAATGAAGAAAACCATCTGAATTGCCTGATGTTTCTGTGGTAAAGTAACTTGCATTCTTGCAGCACAGGAGGAATTCTTTCTTGCGTTACAAATTTGGAAGAAGCGTTAAAAAGTGAGAGTTGGAAAATGGTTCTCTGAAAGAGGTGTGGATGTATCAGGATGTAGCTACTGTACAAAGGTCATACTTGGATAATTCTGGATAGGAAAAAGCATCCCTTTCCTGACCTCCTGAAGAGGCTGCAATCCTTCAAGCCTCAGCATAATGAATGGTTTCTATCACGTGGCACTAAAGTTCCCTCCTCTGACTACTAGGCTGCACAGAAGAGTTTGTAAGAGTTACAAAGAAAGTAATTCCTGCTAAAGGCATTAAACCAAACAAAAGAGGCTCTTCATTCACAGACTTTACATGAGGACAAAAATAGAAGGAAGCTGAAGCTTTTCTGCACCGGGGCCTGGTGTGCTTATGTACCATGATAAATCTTGGTTGGAATGCTCACTGAGTATCGTGCCAGGAGCCAGGAAACACACACCACCAGCAAGGGCCATCTGAGTAAACACCATCGAGAAAAAACTGCTTCATGGAGTAAACCGTAAGAGTGACTGGGCAGAAAGACATCCCTTTACTGGATATCCTCAAGCACAAAATTTACTCATACCTTTAAATACGGTAGGACCAATATTAATTTATTTTCCTTTTCATGCCTCTGAGAATAAAGTTCAATTAATATATGAACCCATAAGAGAAAAGGTCGTGACACTGCTTAATGCATAGCTCATCTTGCAGGAGTTCTCACAACCCTAATTACAATGGTAATTGAATCATGTTGTCTTAAAAGCTATAAAAATGCTAATTACCTGAGCTCAGTGTACAAACACACCACCAATACAAAGTGCAATCTCAGTCTCAAGAGTTAATTTATACTATGCTACTAATAAGATGGGAAAATGTGGTTAAACCTGCCAAATAGACTGTTATGAGTGTGCTACTTAGTAAGACGACTTTTGAGAAAGACAAATATTTAAACATGAAATTAAGCATGTAATGAAATATTTCATCCAGTGAACTAGAAATCCATAGTTCTAGCAGTTACCTGCCAGTTGAAACATTCACCTTTCTGAACACTCACTTAAGCTTGAAAACCAAGCAAAATAGTCCACAGTGTTTATTAAGTTACACACTGTGAAGTTGAGCGCTGGGAAAGACTTGGGGAAAAGTCTTCACTTGGACCTCACTCTTTTGTCTGCATTTTGTGTTTTGCCTTTAGGACTTTTTTTTGAACTTCTGGAATAGCTACTAGACTTGTGGGTTTGGTAAGGGTTTTATAGTTCACTTAAGGGCTTCTGAGGGAGTCAGCTGGCTTAGGAATTACTTCTTATCTTTCAGATATAGAATGATTTACTTGAACTCTGGTGTGACTTCAGTTCTGTACTTATCTGGTATCTGTGAACAAGGATTGTCGGTACACATGAAATGTGAAGGAATCCTTAGAAAGACTCTTGTTGCTTAAGCAAAATAATTCGCAGATCAGGCATACTTGATTATATTATTTTCAATCACTACGCAGAATAACCTATTGAGTTAATTGAATTAGTACAAGTAGTAGAACTATCGATGTAAGAAAAAGAGAGTAAAATGCATCTATGCACTTGAATTTTGGTCTAATGTGTGTTTCAGATGTCTTCTGTAATGTTGAAGTTGAATTTTTTATTGCGGTTTCTTCTGATGATCTGGATAATTTTGTTTGTTTGGTTTTTTTAGATTGTTGAAGATCAGAACTGTATAGAAATCTCATCATTCCTGACCATGATTAGTGTTACCTGGAGCATCTTCCTAATTTGGACTAAAATAGGGCTGTTACTTGACATGGCACCTTATTCTGTTAGTGCCAAACCATGCCCTTCAGTATGTCGCTGTGATGTGGGTTTCATATATTGTAATGATCGCGATTTGACATCTATTCCTACAGGAATCCCAGAGGATGCAACTACCCTCTTCCTTCAGAACAATCAAATAAATAATGCTGGGATTCCTTCAGAACTGAAGAACTTGCTTAGGGTGGAAAGAATATATTTATACCGCAACAGCCTAGATGAATTCCCCACAAACCTCCCTAAGTACATTAAGGAACTGCATTTGCAGGAGAACAATATAAGGACCATTACTTATGATTCACTTTCGAAAATTCCTTATCTGGAAGAACTGCATTTGGATGATAATTCTGTTTCTGCCGTTAGCATCGAGGATGGAGCTTTCCGGGACAACATCTATCTCAGACTTCTTTTCCTCTCTCGAAATCACCTTAGCACCATTCCCTGGGGTTTGCCTAAAACCATAGAAGAGCTCCGCTTGGATGATAATCGTATTTCCACAATTTCTGAGCTGGCCCTTCAAGACCTAACAAATCTAAAACGCCTTGTTTTAGATGGAAATCTTCTAAATAATCATGGATTAGGAGACAAAGTCTTCATGAATCTAGTCAATCTTACGGAACTGTCATTGGTCCGCAATTCACTCACAGCTGCACCAGTGAATTTGCCAGGAACAAACCTAAGAAGGCTTTATCTGCAAGAAAACCACATCAACCGCGTGCCACCCAATGCTTTCTCTTACTTACGGCAATTGTATCGACTAGATATGTCCAATAACAATCTCAGCAATTTACCTCAGGGTGTCTTTGATGATCTGGACAACATCACTCAGCTCTTTCTTCGCAACAACCCTTGGCACTGCGGGTGCAAAATGAAATGGGTACGAGACTGGTTACAGTCGTTGCCTTTAAAAGTGAACGTACGTGGACTGATGTGCCAGGCACCAGAAAAAGTACGTGGGATGGCTATCAAAGACCTCAGTGCAGACCTGTTTGACTGTAAGGACGATAGCGTGATAAGTACCATCCAAATCACTACCGCAGTACCAAATACATTATACCCGGCCCAGGGCCACTGGCCCGTTTCTGTGACCAAACAACCAGACATCAAGACTCCCAACCTAAATAAAAACTACAGAACAACAGCAAGCCCGGTACGCAAAATCATTACAATATTTGTGAAATCCGTAAGCACGGAGACTATTCACATCTCCTGGAAAGTTGCACTACCAATGACTGCTTTGAGACTGAGCTGGCTCAAGATGGGCCACAGCCCTGCCTTTGGATCTATAACTGAAACGATAGTTACAGGCGACAGAAACGACTATTTGCTCACGGCTCTCGAACCGGAGTCACCATACCGTGTGTGCATGGTTCCCATGGAAACCAGCAACATCTATCTCTCCGATGAAACGCCCGAATGCATCGAGACCGAGACGGCACCTCTCAAGATGTACAACCCTACCACCACCCTCAATCGGGAGCAGGAGAAAGAACCTTACAAAAACTCCAGCTTGCCCTTGGCCGCCATCATCGGCGGCGCAGTGGCGCTGGTGGCCATAGGGCTGCTGGCCCTGGTCTGCTGGTACGTGCACAGAAACGGGTCCCTGTTCTCCCGGAACTGCACCTACAGCAAGGGACGCCGGAGAAAAGATGACTACGCCGAAGCGGGAACCAAGAAGGATAACTCCATCCTGGAAATCAGGGAGACTTCTTTCCAGATGGTACCAATAACCAGTGACCAAGTGTCCAAGGAGGAATTTGTAATACACACCATTTTCCCACCTAACGGCATGAATCTGTACAAGAACAGCCACAGTGAAAGCAGTAGTAACAGGAGCTACAGAGACAGTGGTATTCCAGATTCAGATCATTCACACTCATGATACTGTGGGACGTGAAAGACTGGTTTGGGTTTTGCTGGGGTTTTTGGGTTTGTTTTTTAAAGAAAACGAGAAAAGACTGACTTAACAGTTGCTGTTCTACTGCAAAACACTGGATTAAAAGACTGACAAAGCAATGTACTGTACATTTGCCATATAATTTATATTTAAGAACTTTTTATTAAAAGTTTCAAATTTCAGGCTACTGCTGCGATTAATGTAGTGGGGATACCTGACCACAATTCTATATTTTAGTATTTTTTAGTAATTTGTACTGTATTTTCCTTGCTAATATTGAAGTTACAAACCATTTAACTTTTGTGTTCTACTGAGTAAGATGACTTGTTGACTGTGAAAGTGAAATTTCTTGCCGTGTTGAGCAGTCAGAACATTCATCTGAGATCCTTGTAAGTGTAAGCACAGGCCATTTTTCACTTTGGTATCAATAAAATGATGTTGAACCTGGCAAATCAGGAAGATCAAAAAATGGTTACAAAAACTCACAGAACTTCCAGTGTTGGGTCTATTAAATCTGTAAACCACAACAATATTCAATAAACAAAAATGTGTGTAGTAATGGGCAATATCAGCTGTCTGGATATATCCATTCAACAGTGGTGAAATCCAATTTAAATGAGAACAATCAAATTGATGACATGCATGAGACTGAAGTTTTTGACAAGTGTTTAAAAAACCTAATCCCTAGCGGAAAGCATAATCGAATTCCTAACAAGGAATTAAAAAAANGTTCAGAAATCGATTTTTGTTTATCAGAATCAGTGGTCTGTATATTACAGAGAAAATAGTGATGGGTGCTCACAGGCATTTGGGAGACAAGGGCAGGAAGACAGAGACAACACTTTGAAACTGCTTTAAAAAGAAAAAGGGCTGAAAGTGCAGTTTCACAAGAAAAGAGCAGGACAAAACCAAGGCAATAAAAGCAAGGTCTCAAAAACTGGTCCCAAAGGTGAGCAGACAAATGGGGAATGCAGCTATTCTGAAGCATATTCGAGTCTGTGTTCAGTATACTACTGTTACAGTCAGGAATACTGCCCATTACTGTCACAGTTATGCAGAAATTCCTTGGTAAATCTGTAAGGTAACATGTTTCTTTCTGCCTTCTTGCTGAACTATGAGCTATTCCATGTTTAAACCCCAAGCTGCTCTTTGTTGCAATAATCATTCTGTTTCTTCAACTAAAAACCAAAGTGCTTTGTACGCCCTTTGGCCAGTCTTGTGTGTGCCTTGATCCAACGCTACATGTATCAAGCTTTTAAAAACTAAGAAAAAAGGAAATAATAAAATTCCCACTTTTTCATACATAACTTAACTATGAAAAATACTGGTCTTATTAATGAATGAAGTTGAAAAACTACTTCAAAACTATGCTGCACCTCTGCAGTGCACTGATAAGAAACCCACTCAGAAGCTACTACTTTTCAGGTCATGAGCTTTGCCTCTCTGTGTTCAGGTTTACAGTATTACACTTGCAGGTTTTCTTCATTATTAACTACTTGGAAAAAAGTTTTCACAACAGTGAACAATGTGAACAATGAAAGGGAGGGAAGGTGTGGAGTTACAACCCTCTGAAATACAGGGTTTTTAAAAAAGAAACAGCAAATGAAAAATATTTAATATTTCAGATAATATCTTAGACAAGAAGAAATGTATGCCAAATGCAATTCAATTCTATGAGAATTTTAGTGGTGCTTGGCCTGTTTCCCTAAGAGTAGTAAAGAACGAGAGATAAAAAGAAGAAAGAGTGACCAACACTGAGATTGATGGTTTCAGCGATCAGCTTGCAAATGAATCTCCTACCAGGGATCCATCTAACTGTGCAGACCCAAAATCTCCAGTAACACATATTTTTTTCATCCTCATTTTCCAGATGTGCCCAGGGTAGTTCCTCTCCAAACTCCCTGTACCATGAAATTGTTGACACATCACTTCTAAAAATGTCTCCTGCAGTTTCCTGAGCAGTGGAGACGCGTCACTGTGCTTCCTTACTGACCTTATACAAACCACGTCTCCCTTGCATGGAGCATTGGACAGATCCATGGAAAAGGGACTGTAAGGCTAAACAATGATGTGCTCAGCTCAGTGTAATGCACCAAACAAGACTGCTCACAGGCATCACTAGGGAAGGGCAAGACAGCCAAGACTGAGCATGTGGCTCATGATGTTGATGTGCAAAAAGCTTCCCAAGCAGAGAGTGGGAGAGTGACATAGAGGGACTGGGCAGACCTGTTCTTTGTCTACACTCACACAGAGGAATCCCTGATATCTGAGCCCATTTAATGGCTGGGTCACTGGCAAGAGAGCCTAGTTCTTTGCCAGCAGTTCTCTAGTAACAAAATCAAAGAGGTTTTGTTGGATTTTCAAGCTATTTATAAACCTCTCTCCCCACTGAGTCCAAATTTACGTTGTGAAAAACGTACAACACCACTCAGTGAGTACTTTGCCTTCTGAGGCACCTAAGCCAGAAGTGCCTGGTAATGGTATGTACCAACTCCAGTGATGCCATGCAAGGTCATAAGGGTATAAAAAAGTTGGCATTTGAAGAGATAATTGTATCTTATGTAAAATGACTTTCCATGTGACATTTTTGTCTGTGAGGCAGTAGGGTAAAAATCCAAAGCAACTTCAGTAAATCAACCCAATTGTTGCTACTTCACCCTCTACCAGCAAGAGTGAAAACCTGGACAAGGCTCTGTCTTCCTCAGGGACCCAGGTCAGACTTGCAGGAGAGCTGGTGTCCTCTAACTCCATGTGAGTGTCCTCTAACTCCATGTGATGTCAATGCAAAAAATGGCACACTGGCATGTAAAAGACCTTCCTCGGGTTCTACAGCAACTTCTACTCCACACACATAATGTTAAAATTAGTTTGGCAAGTGACAGATTGCTTTCAAACTAAACTGTGTGTTTTTTTCCTTTGGCTGTTTATACAAATTTCTATTCCTCTCCATGTCAGGCCCATCTCTTCAAGACTGCTCTTTATCCTAGAGCTGCAGTGGCTGCATGCAATGCTCCCCAGCACCATCATAAATCCCTTCTGTTAGACAGCTACATGAACAGGCAAAGCAGATTACTACAGCAGGCAGTTTATTCAACACGTTTATCAAAATAACATTAATCCACATTTAATTTATCTCAATTTTCGAATTCCATGTTATTTCTGTGTACTGTTCAATATTTAATTGTGGAGTAAGAGGTGGGATTTCTTTCAGTGTTGCCTAAACCTGTGTGCGGAGTTCACTTGATCAGTACTCTCCATATTCAAATACTGTGCTAAGTATCTTTTGCATTCTTTATAATTGTCCCTTTTTAAATTTATATTGCTATCCTGAATTGCCCACAGTTCTGTTTTAACCTGAAAGCTGTCTCCAAAAACACCAAAACTTTGGAAACCATATT
>WAAG01082904.1:5569-31678 GCA_013390105.1 Tichodroma muraria
GGTCTGAGCTGTAGGGGTAGGGCCGGGGCTGTGGGGCAGGGTCGGAGCTGTGGGGCAGGTTGAGCTGTAGAGCAGGGTCTGAGCTGTAGGGCAGGGTCGGGGCTGTGGGGCCGGGTCTGGGCTGTGGGGCAGGGTCTGGCTGTGGGACAGTGCCCCCTGTCTCTGTGGCCTGCCCCTGGGCAGCATCTCTAGTCTCTGGGGTAGATGTCAGGGTGGTTCCCCAAGACAGTCTCACCTTATCTCTAAATGCTAAATAGATTAGGCCTATTAGTAAAACCAGCCATTGTATATCAGCATCTAGAGAAAAATTTAAACCCCTTGAAAGGTGTTGGGGTACATCCAAGAAATGGTTGAAGGATTGGGGAAAAGTTCCCCCCTTTATTCTTTCCTCACAGTGGGCACCATTAGTAATGAAACCCCACAGACATGAACTTAGTCTGTGATAGTTGTGCAGCCATGTGTCCATGTTCCAGAGGAAGTTTTAAATCCAGGAACTGCTCACCTTACTGACCCATGGTGCAAACTGGATAACTGCCACAGTAGCCTTACTCATAGGATCCATGTTTAGATACGGAGCTGCAAATGGGAAAAATGCAGCCACAACCCTGTGCCGACCAAAGGCAAGTTAGAGCACATGGTGCCTAATGAGGTTTCTCTGTTCAGCACACAAAATTAGGTTACCCAGGAATTATTATTCCTTTTTCACCATTTCCTTTCAATGCTCTCGAGCCCCGCATTGGGCACCAAAAACCATGATGGGTCAGGAGACAGGTGTCTGCTATGTTTTTTGTCTCTTAAGTATAGTCCATTCATCATGTCTTAGGCAACAAATGGGAAGAAGGAAAGTAGAGGAGAAAAAAGTAAAAAACCAAAAAGGCCTAATCACCCACGTTACCTTCCCAATTCTTTTAAAGAAGGTCTGGAAACAGATGAATTTATCTCCATAACCATTAAATCATTTCCCCACACACCCACAAAGAAATTAAGGTGGCCCAAGATGGCCTTTTTGGAATTGTTTTATTAAGGAATTGAGTTGAAGTTTAAAACTTGTGTTGTAGAGCTTTGGTCTTGCTCTTGTGGTGCGGTGGTTTAATATCGTAACCTGAAGATTTGTTTAAAACTTTCAAGATCAGTTTTAAAAAAAATCTACTTTGCAAGTAATAACTCTGATACCTACTGTTTTTGGACTTCTTACCGAGACTGTTTTTCATTTGGAAAAATACTTTTATTCATAGCATCTCCATATATGCACAGGCCTTTGATTTTCTCAGATGCCGTTTGTTACTAGGAGATCAACTTTTACTCCTTTCTATGGTGCAGTTGATATAAAACTGCAATTCTTCAAGTTAGGAAAAAACTAGATATATTTTTAAACTAATTTTTAATTAAGAGCAACAATTAGCTGTGCTTTAAAAATCTGTCTAAGTATTTAACATGAGAACTTTAATCAGGATTTTTAATTACTACCACAGGACGGGTGACCAACTCTGATCAAGTGCCAGTTGTTGATGAATTCACTGCAGGAGTACAGAGTGCTGTTTATTTGAGTTTTAATGTGCTTTTTTAAGCATAAATGTTGCTGCTTTTACAATTTTCCCTTCTCTTTGCCAGACCTCCAGTATTCCAACAGCCTGTCATATTCCTTGGTGCAGATGTAACTCACCCACCAGCTGGGGATGGGAAAAAGCCTTCCATTGCTGCAGTGAGTAAATTGTGTCATAGTGTTTCACCCCAGCTCCCTCCTGCTGCTCAGCTCTAATGCATTTTATTGCTTTCAATCCTTTTGTGGTCTATTGCTTCTGATTGCCTAATTATAGCATTATAAATTATTTTTCTGCAGGAATTTATTGAAACTTCAGAGAGCTTGCTCTGATGCTAATTACTTAAATGTGTGTATTAGCTTGTAAAATGCCTGAGTTGCTGATACACAGAGGAGCTTTTCTGGGAGCTGATATTTATCAGCAGCCTGGTAATGAGCTGCTGCATGTTTAAATCTGCTTCTTCAGCACTTAGAAATGTTCAGAATTTCTTCATTGCTGATAGGAAACTAGGCTGGCTCAGCTGTGGTTTCTGGGGACTCAAGCTTCCAGAAAACACAAAATCTAGAGCAATCTCTTGGAAATGTACTTCTTAAATACAGGGAATGGTCTTTAGCTTGTATTATATCAAACACCTGTAGTGGCTGCATGGAGATGTGCTCACTTCTTTAGTTTTTTTTGTTTAAGTCCCATGCCACTTCTACTGGATATGGATGTTAATGTTTCATTAACAGAAAAATCCGTTCCCTTGATGAAGGGTGTGGATATTCCTATGGTCCATCACCGTTTCAGTTTGGTGGATCAAAAAACGGGCTTGGTGTCCTAGAGTTCAAACTCCTGTGCTGTGGTCAGCCTTACTGAATGGTTTCATGGTATCAGTGCTCCAAACTGTATTTGAGCTTTTAAGTGCCTGTAGGTGCAAACAAGAAATGAGTCTTTTAGATTTAAAACAAATTTTCAGCAGGGTCTGCTGCTACAGGTAGACTAAACCCAGAGCTGTTTCCAAGCACATTTCAATTTCAAATGCATCTTTGCCAGGCCAGCCACTCAGTGTGCAAGATACTGTTAAAGACAGTGCAGTTATCTCATGAAATAGCTTTATTAAGTGCTTTCTGGTTTGATGCTAAGCATTTTTCCCCAGGTTGTAGGAAGCATGGATGCTCATCCCAACCGGTACTGTGCCACTGTGCGGGTGCAGCAGCACCGCCAGGAAATCATCCAGGATTTGGCTGCCATGGTCAGGGAGTTGCTTATCCAGTTCTA
Source organism: Tichodroma muraria (assembly GCA_013390105.1). NCBI lineage: Eukaryota > Metazoa > Chordata > Aves > Passeriformes > Sittidae > Tichodroma > Tichodroma muraria. The sequence continues at coordinate 8,371 of WAAG01082904.1, forward strand.
CAAATCAACGAGATTCAAACCAACTCGCATCATCTTCTACAGGGATGGTGTTTCTGAGGGGCAGTTCCAACAGGTGATATTTGTCTTTTTGAAATTCTGATGGTGTAGTTCTGTGGTAGTAATGGAGTTTTATAATTCCACCTTTATGTGGTTGGAGTTACAAGAAGTATAATGTCAACAAATCTTCCCTCAACAAATTTGTTGGATTCTAACCAAGCAGGCAGGCAGAAGTATTTCCATATTTTTCATGTGCTTTTGAAAATACTTTTCCCCTTTAAAATATTTCCCCTTACAGAATTATAAGTGAAAAGTGTAGTTTTAGCACTAAAGTTATGTTCCACATCTGTTTCCTATTTAGGATATATTAGTTAGACTGTATCCCATAGAATGGGATACAGGGCAGTAAAGAAAAATTAATTTTTTTTTTTTTTTAAACAAGGATTAATAAATATTGGATTTTCAGTCATTTTTATTCCTGATAAAATTCATCACTTTGTCATATTTATTTTGTTTGTAGTACAAACAAAATTTTGTTTGTAGTACTTGCTAGTACCATATTTTATTAAATATTTTTCTGTATATTTAAAGATATTTATATACACTTTTCTTTCCATTATTTATGAATGCAAATAAAAGATACAGAATTGAATCAGCTTCTCAAAATCCAGGGGGAAGAGAGGAAAGGTCACTTGCTAAACTTGAATTGATAAAATAATCTTTGTATGAACTTTTGATATATCCTCTTTTCAATTGTCATTGGTTTTCACTGAATGTTTCATGTATAATTAACCCACATTCCAAATAATTGCTTTTTGGTTTGTTCCACTTTCCTTATTATTGATGTCTGTAGTCCTGCATGGGAAAGAACAGCTGAGCACTTCTGGATTTTATCCCTTGTTCTAGTCTGAAAAATAATTAGTCTGTTGTATTCAGCAGCCTAATTAAATGTTTATTTGTATTGGTAGTTAAAAAGATTTTGACATGCAGGTTATTAGTCCAAGCCTTGTGCTTGGAGCTGAACAAATGTGGAAGCAGCTCTCTCCTGGCTCTCAGGAAACTGCTGATGTAATTTGCCCTCATCAGGGGAAGAAATTAAGGTTCGGTCCTGAAAGCTTTGACATCTTGTTACTCTGAGTGACAGTGCAAGAAGGAACATGATAAATTATCAATGGATAAATAAAAATAAATAAGAGTAATTTGTATGATGGCAACGGTTCATGTTGATCACACCTCTCTCTGTATGTGGCTCAGGTTCTCCACCATGAGCTGCTGGCTATCAGGGAGGCTTGCATTAAACTGGAGAAGGATTATCAGCCTGGGATCACATTTATAGTGGTGCAGAAAAGGCACCACACCAGACTCTTCTGCACGGATAAAAACGAGCGGGTACGTTCTGATTGGGACCCCCAAACATCCAGCAGGCAACCAAGTCACCAATTCCTGTTTATTTGTGGTACTTTCTGGGTGGAGATGAGATTCCCCAAGCTGATTTTTGGCACTTTCTGTGTGAAGAGGAGACTCCCCAGGTGCAGGAACAGAGCTGTTGCTGAGAATGAAAAGGTCCTCATGTCAAAGCTCTGCTCACAGATTGGGCTTTGCATGTTCTTTTTCCTTCTGTCAGGCTTCTCTATGGGAGCACTTGGAGCCCACCAGGCTTCAAGGCAACAATTAGTAACTCCCAAAGCTGACATGAAGGTGGTTGTTATATTAATAAATGCTGTGATTACAGATGTTAAATTGTTTGGAAGTAAAGAGTATTTTGACATTCTGCTTGGAAGAGATTTTGAGGGAAGAGGTGGCCTGTCTGATGAGGAAGGATTCTCCCCTCGCAGGTATAAACAGGAAAAGTTACTCCTGCCCTGGAGTGGGAAGGTGAAAAGAATTTGACAAATCAGTTCCAGGAACTTCTTTTTACATTATTCAGAAAAACAAATCTTTTTAGGCAATTTCTAGGACGATTTTGCATCTTGTCTGTTTTTTTCTTTCTCCATAGTAGAGACACTCCAGATTTTTAGTTGGAACAAAATTTCAGTTTTGCACATTCTTTCTTCACCTTTTGCTTTTTATAGATCTTTTTCTTCTGTTTGTTTTCCTGGCTGTATACAGCTGAAAAGAAAAAAAACCCTTTGTGTTGTGCCTCAGTGTCTTTGCATTTCCTGTTTACACAGGTTGGAAAAAGTGGAAACATTCCAGCTGGTACCACAGTGGACACAAAAATCACCCACCCCTCAGAGTTTGACTTCTACCTGTGTAGTCATGCTGGGATTCAGGTAATGCATTTGTGTGGCATGATAACTTTTTAACTTTTGATGTTTGTATTAAAGCTACTTTATCTGATGCTTTTTTGTCAGATCTGAGGTTTTCAAGATGAAAGTTCATTTCAGTATGATCTTTTAATTTTAGAGGTGAAATTTTGAGAAACACGGCCCTGTGAAAAAAAGGGGAAGGGATTAGTTTGATAGGGGAGCAAGGAAGGAGGTTGTTTGTCTTTTAAAGGAAAAATTAGCTGAAATGTGTAGAACTGCTGCCTGTGGCCTTTGAGGAAGCGGCCGTTTCTCTGCAGTTCCCCTGCAGAGGTGAAAGTTCAAGAAATGTCTGGGAATGCTGATGAGCTGTGTGATCTGGCTCCAGGGAACAAGCAGACCTTCCCACTACCACGTGCTCTGGGATGACAATCGCTTCTCGTCGGACGAGCTGCAGATCCTCACCTACCAGCTGTGCCATACATACGTACGCTGCACGCGCTCTGTCTCCATCCCTGCACCAGCATATTATGCACACCTGGTGGCCTTCAGAGCCAGGTACCATCTGGTGGATAAAGAACATGATAGGTGAGTTCAGAGTTTCGAATTTTTCCAGAATTGGAAGGCAGTGGGCTTGTTAATTCTGGGATCAGTGGTGTCCTCAGGAGTTTGAGGGTAGATTTGCCCTCACCACTCAGTTATGCTGCTGAAACAAAGTAGAAGATGCTCCTGTACATGACATTTTCTGTTTCAGAACCTCAGTGGTGCTTTAAGGGTTTTTAGTGTTTGACCACTCTGTTCAGAAGAAACTAATGATGCAGAAACATGTGCAAGGAGAGGCAGATTAAATAGGGTTTCTCTTCCCCCCCCAACCTGTTGGTTTTTGTTTTCCCCCCCTCCCATCTCTTTCAGTGCTGAAGGAAGCCACACCTCTGGCCAGAGCAATGGCAGAGATCACCAAGCACTTGCTAAGGCAGTCCAGGTGCACCAGGACACGCTGCGCACGATGTACTTTGCTTGACGTGTTTTAATGTTCAGCGGCTCCGGACAGGCAGAGTTGGATTCACACCAGACCAGCTGCACTTAGGCCAACAGATGCCCCACCCCAGGGACAGCCAGCAATGAGTGATGCATCTTTATTCCTTTCTTTCCAATTTGCAAGGAAGCCTTCCGTCCAGAATTTCAGACTTGATCACAAACTGCATTCTTGTACCAAACCCCACTGTTTTTGGAAATGTGGTTTGCCAAAAATCTCTGAGCTGCTTGGTATAAAACAGACCCAGATATTGTAATTAAATCAAGAGCTGTAATCTCAGGGCTTAGGGAAGAAAAACAAAAAACCAAACCAACAACCCAACTCACAAAACTCCTCATTCAGTTTGCTGTTTATTGAGTTGCTTTTGATAATTTGGAAAGATCTAATTCATACTGAGGTTTGATGAGCTAAAATGCTGTGAATCAGCTTCTAGTACAGAGGAAAGCAAAGCATTTTTTGAGTATTTATGAAGCCTTGATTATTCTAGATGCATTTACCAAATTTTTATTTTCAAAAATAAGAGCGTGACAAAATTCTGGTTTCTAACTGTCTTATAAAGATTATTCTCTGCGTGTCTAAGGGCAAATGTATTTTCTAAAGCTTGTTCTTGAATGTTTTTTATTGTGCTGCATTTTAAAATGTTTTTCATAGACTAAAGATGAATTTAAAAAAAAAAAAAAAAAAGAAAAAGAATAAACCTGTACCTAAGCTTTTAATAGCTCCAGTTAGATTGGCAGAAGAAAATGTGCCATTTAAAAAAATCCGTAAAGATTTTTTTTTAAATCATACTGACAGCTAACTTTAGGATTTGTCATACAGGACTGTGACACTTACTTTCCAAAGTCTCTAAAGAATACGGGTCTGTGGTGATAAATACAGTACAATCCTTTTTCACTGTTTGAGTTAATGTAAATTTTTATATGTTTCACAGTATTAATGTGATAGACTAGATGCTATTATTTATTTTTATTTACTAAGGAGTGCTCATTATACTTTTGTTAACATATCAAGAATGCTTTGAACTTAGAAAGTAAAATCCTTTTTGTGGGGACATTACTCTTCAAATGCAAAAAAAATATATGCAATCGACGTGGTGAGAGGAGAGAGATGCAGCCAGTGTCTGTTGTAGCTTGGGATTTGCAGAAAGGCTTTTTCAATGTGCACACAGCACAGCAGGTTTTACCTCTGCGGTTCAGACGCACACAAGACCAACATCTTACATTCATTCAAGCACAAGACAATTGTATTTTATTTATATGTTGAGTAGTGTTAAGCAGGAGCTCTGCTAGAGGAGAGTGGTTGGAAGTTAGGCAGAAGTCAGAGAATCTATGCAGTAAAGGTAAAATTTAGGAAACTGAAGTTTACTTAGGGAGGGAGGTAAAACTCTCTTCATTATGCATAAGAGATCCATAGGAAACATGAGAGTTTTGCCATTCTCTTAGGAGAAGCATTAATTAAAACTGATAATTATTAGACAGATGCTTCTGTTAGTTTGCACACTGGATTCATTAAAACCATAACACACATGTAAACCATTGCACTAATGACAATGCTATGAGCAGGTTTAGGAGAAAATGGAAAAAGCCCAGGAAAGTTGTTTATGCTGACTTGATCTTGTTTGTTTTTCCATGGGATAACTGAAATAAGATGCTGAGAGGCAGGCTGGAAAACCTTCATTCTCTTCCAGTGATGGATTTTGCTTTGTCTTTTCCCTTTTCTCTGGGCAGCTGCTCAGTCTCTGTTTGGACACTTTTACCTCTGGCCTCTGGGATGGGCAAATAGCTTTAACCCATGCAGAGCCCTGGGCCACAGAGCAGGTCAGCTACAACCAGGTCGTGTTGGATAAGCTAGAAAATGCCCAACCTTTGCTGCATAAAGACTTTTAGGTACATAATTCCAGTTCAGATCTTCACCTTGTAGCAGTGTGTTGGTTGTCGGTGTTCTGTCGGTGAAATGTAGAACCTGTTCATGGAATAATCGTATTTGTACTGTTCTAATTGGATGATTAGGCTGCTGGCTCAGAGTGTCTTCTTGGTCATAGTTCTATAAATTCAGATTTCTGTAAATTTGAAGCAAATCTTAGGTAGCATTGTCTGTCTTGCTGTGTGCCAGCGGGGTTGTACCTACCTCCCCTCAAATACCCCTAAGTTGCAGATCCTCCCCGTGGTGGGTGTGTTGCACTTCTCTGTGTTTCCTTCAGAGCTTTCCTATTTCAGTGAAGGTATTCATTTGGCAGAGTTTTATATAAGAATTATTTTTATATGAATTCTTCTTATCAGATAGGATAAAGAGCATCCATTTTAAGACATCATTTAACTTATTCGCTGTCTGTTATGCAGAGACCTCTTGGATGTGAAATTCATCCCCTTCTTTCCATGCAGATCTGGGACAAAGGAATTGTACAGGTGGTCAGATGGGGTGAGGAGGGCAGGATCTGTCTTGACCTCAAGTCTCATTGCTGAAGCAGCCTGGGACTGCACTGCATCCTGCTTAAGATGTTTCCTTTGTGAGAAAAGGAGTTTTAGGCAGGCCCTTAATCTGAGAGTAGCTGTTGTTTGTATATCTTCTTGGAATGAGCAGAAATTCTGTGTAGCTTTCCTTCCCGAAGTATGAAGAACTTGGGATGTTTATGTGCATTTTAGGACATTTTTCCCTTTTACAGATCTTTCTAAGCCTCTAATACTGCTAATTCTTCATGCCTTGTGTCTCCCTCCTTTTCCTTCCCACTAGTGGTGAATTAGTGAATAATTTAAAGCTTTTTTTTTTTTTTTAAAAAAAATACTGATTAGGTATATACTTTGTAAAGTACAGCATGCTGGCAGTCCAGCACCTCTCTTTCTGGGAATATTTTTAATATAAATTACATATTCAAGAATGTCTCCTGTCCAAAATATCCTGCCACAAACACCTTAAATCCTAGTATTAATTTTTATTCTGTACCTCCCACATGTCTGGTGTAGAACAGCAACGTCTCAGGTCAACACAAAGCTCAAGAAGTCTCAGTCTGCCCCAGGTTGCTGGTGGAGAAGTGTCAGCTGAGGTCACAGCTCTGAGTCTCTGGGTCACTGTGCAGGTCAGGTCAGCAATAACCAAATTTGTGCCATCCCTTAGGCACTTGGGGCATTTTCCAGCCCGTGCAAAGGAATTCCACTGCTCAGCCCCCCCAGACAGCAGCAGCAAGTGTGAAATGCTTCTCTTGGGAGGTGACAAATTCTGTCAGAAGACATGGAATACTTCAAAGTTTGTCTTTTTTTCCCTGATGTGCAAAATCTAATGCAATAATGAGGTTTGCTTGGTGGTGGGAATTTCTGCTCCAGTGGCTGAACAGAGTAACAAGTCCACTCCATCTGTTCCAGATCCCAGGAAACAACTGAGCTGATCCTTAGGAGCAAATGTCCTGTTAGGAAATTCTGGAAGGAGGTGGATTTGTCTCTGCCATCATGTGGCATTTAAGACAGCCCTATGCAATATATAACACTTGTGTGTGTGTGTATGCACTGATGTACAGAGTGAGATCACTTGTTTTATTAGAACTCCTTATTCTGGCTTGATTTGCTTTAGAGTATTTGACTTTGTGAATTACAATCAATGATCTTCCATGTTCCAGAGGCTTTGGCACAGGAATTCCTTCATTTCTTGATCTGTCAGGCAGCAAATACCTTTGATCTCCATCCAGTGCCCCCAGGCAGTGTTCCCTGATTGTAAAAGTAAAAAGGTTGTGAAGATTTGGCTTTAATTCTGTCTCTCTCAGTAACTCCTGCAGCCTTTGTCTGTTGTAACAGAGTCTTGTTCTTGTTGAATCATTTTTATAACATAAGACGAGGTTTTTCCACAAGAGTTTTCAAATTAAAACTTACAGAGAGTACGTGTGAGGAGTTTAGGGTTTTATTTCTGAAAAGATTGAAGTTTCTAAGATGCTTCTAAGTTTTTCTTTCTGACTAAGTCATTCATGTATGTGCCCAAAGGCTTTTGATTAAATAGCAGACTCAGTCAAATAAGCATCTCTGGTGGCATAAATAACCCATAAGGGGCTTTTTTTTTAAAAAAAAGACATCTTTTACCCATTAACTAGATGAATGTAAGAAGAGTTCTCAGTATTTTTCACACTTGAGACCAGTGTAATTAAATTCACTTGTTTTCCTATATTTTAATACTCTTCTGCCATGCATCTCTCTTTGTGTGGCTTTCCCCATTCCTGATGCAGGGCAGTCCTTTGTTTTTTACTTTTATATTCCATTTGGTAACATGCTTCTTGATGCACACATGCCATCTTTCATAAGGAAAGCTTCAAGCAGAAGGTAATTGCACTGATTTTTGGGTTTTTTTAAACTCCCTTTTTACTGTAAGAATTTTTTTTGCATCTGCTGTAGCTGTTTGACAATACTGTAAATAGTGCTCTGTACAGCAAATACTGAAATGCTGGGGATACCATTCCTTGTTATATTTTCCAGAATACTGCCATGTTTTCCAGTGTTGAGATAGGAGCTTTGGTGTTGAATGCTGTTATACTTTGTGTGCATTATGGTATCAATCCAAGATGGGCACAGTTGCTGTATTATTACAGTGGAAATACTTAGGGTTTGTTTGAATTTATAAAACATTTCTTCCTTCTCTCTGTGCACATTTCTCCCAGACCACTGAGATACAGCATTTCAGCTCTCGCTGTGCTCATTGTCTGTGCAAGGTTCAAATGCCAATCCTGGTATCAGTTTGATGACTGTTGGCATTAATGCAATATCTGGATTATCAGCTGCAGGTTGATAAAGACCTCTCACCTCTCACAGGTTTTCCTTGCTTGTCTGATTGTTAGTTGTAGAAGCAGAACCAGTGGATGTGGCAGAATTAGTGGAATTACAGGGATTTGGGACCCAGTTACATTGTCTTGCTGTCTGTCCCTGCACGGTGTGGGACTGGGCAGTGCAGTGGATGTCTCAGTGCTCTGAGCTAAGGAGTGGTGTCACCTCTGGCTGCCCATGGATCTCCCATCCATCAGCAATTGCCTTTTGCTTCTGTAACCCTCGGGGACGGGACAGACCCCAACTCCAGCCCCATGTTCTGACGTTAGGATGCAAACCAGCAAGTTCTGCCTTCTATTTCTGAGAGTTAATGACTGGAAAAATGCATTTCTGGGGGGGTTTAATCCAAATTATATGGGAAGAGGGTGCTGTGTGTGCTTGGTGTGGCACAGAATTTGTTTTATCCCATTTAGTGTTTCAGTTGCTTTGTCAGAGTCGTTTCTTTGAAGTGTTCATTTGAATGTAATTGCTTGACCAAATCACTACAAAAGTGGGTTTGTGAGACTCTTTAATTACAAAGCAGGTGCAGTTCAAGGCTACCTCCTGTATTCCTTCATGGAAGATTTAATTGAAGTGAACCTCCCACTAAGCAGCCAAAATTCTCCAGAGGGACTGGGTTTGTCCTGGTCTGTTCCTTACTGGGAAGTGGCAGTGCCATACTGTGATCCTGGGTGGCTGCTCAGCCTTCCCTCTGTCCTCCAGAGGCATCTCTGTGCATTGTGAGAGGGTACCAGACCTGGCAAGTGGCACATCTGGCACATCTGCTTCTGGTCAGAGTCACTCCATAGCAGCAGCTCCCTCTGTGACCTGTCCCTTCACTTGAGTTTCTATACTGTTGTTTTCCAAATGAAAAATGTTTCTGTACTTTTCCTGTTGGCCAGAAAATGTCAGGTTTTCTCTGCAAATGACATGAAGGTGCCTGAAATATATTTTGAGTCTGAGGCAAAAAATATGTATTGGATTATTTTTTTAATGTGTTTTTTAGATAAGTTGACATGTGACTGTAAGAATGAAAATACTTTATTCCCTGCTCAGAAAATTATAAACTTTAAAGTGTGGAAAAAACCCAAACCAAACCAAACCACCAAAACCAACCCCAAATCTGAGTATATTCATCTTGGGACTATTAAGTGTCAGTTCTGTGCAAAGCCTTGGCCAAAACTCAACCTTGACATAAGTGCACGTTGACGGAGGGTGCTTTAAGTGACCTGAAATGGAACTGTAGAAAACTGTGTTGATACATCAGATTTTGTTTACAATTATTTCAAACAAGCTTCCTCATCTCAGAACAGACCACTCTGCTGACAGAAATACCTGTTGGAGCAGTGTGCTGGTGTGGTTTTGTAGCAGTGTTAAAGCTGATTTTTATTTACAAGTAACTGGGCTTTCTGCTGTGGATTTTGGCCTGTCAGAGTGAGTTTCCTGGGATTCTGTGCTCCCTGCAATTTCCTTCCCTTAATCTCTTGGTCTAGACACTAATGCTTATCCATGGCAGGAGGATTGCTGATGTCCTGACTTTCTGGAACCCAGATTTTTCAAGTGGCTGAATAAACCATTATAAATCAGCTCAGTAATAACTGAATGGAGTAAAATCCTGTCAGTTTGGTTCAGTCATGTTCCATGGCTAGAGAGTTCATATTCATGGCTGAGTCAGTTCTCAGTCGTGATTTAACAAAGCCACCCAAAAGTGTGAAGTGCAGGGTAAATGGCTGCTTTGGAGAAGATGTTTCACTACATTGTGCACTGCAGATTGTGGACACTATTGCTGGCAGGGCTTGTCCAGTGCAGAGATGCTGAACAGCTCCTCTGTCATTGATGGGAGCAGAGTTCTGTGTTTTCCAGAAAACACAGAACAAGGCAGACCCGGGATCATCAGGAAGTTTAAGGAGTGAAGGAGCTCTGTGCTGGGTGCTGCTCATGCCCTATAGAAGAGAAACACTGGGTACCCCAACCCTTGGGGAAATGAGAGAGGAAGTGAGGGGAGACATTTCCTTGCAAAAATTGCCAATTTAAGCACTCGTTAAGGTGGGTGACAGTTTAATTCTTAGTTTTCCCTCTAGCTTTCCTGCAAGTGCCCCTCCGAAATCCTCCACCCTGCACCCATCTGCTGGCCCTGTCCCAAGTGGGGAAGGTTGGCAGGGGCTCCCCAAGTTGATTTGTGGTGTCAGGGAGCTCTGACTTGGTTGGGGCCAGGACAGGGGTGCTGCTGCATCTGGAGGGGTGAGAGGTTGGCAGGAGTTAATTGTGGGAGTTCTGCATGTGGCAGCACTACGAACCCACAGCACCAGATGCAGGCTGTGGCTGCTCCTTCCTCCCACCTAAATATCACCCAAAAATGGAATTTCTTTGGATTTGTCCGTGTGCTGCCTCAGTAGATCCATCGTACACCTGCCTCTGGCTGTTCTTCCACCAGCCAACCTCCCTGTGTGCTTTGAGGAGCCTTGGGTTGCATGGCAGTTCTGTATCAAAGGGAATAATTCTTTCCACAGGGTTCTCGGGAGTGCATAGGTTTTAGTTGTATTTTTTCCCCCACATTTTGGATGTGCTGTTGAACCGTGGACTTAAGTTTTGGGGTTTTTTGTCCCTTCTTTAAGCACAACTAAACCACCTGCTGGAACAGCTGCTCTCTGCTCATCAGCAGGGATTGCAGATACTGTCTGACCTGGGAGCAAGCCTAGGAGTTGTCCCCAAAATATAAACTTAAACTTTTCTGGTCATTTTATGGGGTTTTTTTGAGTGTGCTTGGTAAGCATGTGTGATGAACAGGTCAGCAGGCAAGCTTGGGAGTCTCTAATCCCCTGGCTGGTGCTGTTTGTGTTTGCTTTGTTAGGTTAGATTTCCTGTCAGAAAAAAAAAAATGTGTACTCTTTTCTGTATTTATCAGCTTTTCCTGGTTTTAAAGCCATGAATAGAGGAAGCTTCACTCGTGCCGGTTTTTGTGAAATTGCACATTTTTTCCTGACATGTACTTGACTCAAAGCAGATCCTGTCTGGGCTTTATGGGCACCCCAAAACCTCAGCTGCTGTGGGTTGGATCAGACCTCTCATGTACCAACATGAAATGCAGTGAATTTTCTTTCTAGATTTCACCAAAGTTAGTTCTGCATCAACTGTGAGGTGCTCATACATCACTGTTTTATAGCACTGTTTCTGTGCTATTAAAAAATAAGGATTTGACCCAAATTTTGTCATTCCTGATATATTTTCTTGTGAAACTTAACTTTCAATTAAAAGTTAATTAAAGAAACTTAACCTTCAATTGCTCATCTCATTTACAATTGACAACTTCGTAATTTTAAAGAAAATAAGAGAAAACAAACCCAACTAAACAAACCATCAAAACCCATTAAGGAGTAAGCTTTAAATTTATCTTGGAAAATCAAATTTTCAATGAGGTGCAATGAGGAATTACATCTGGCAATGTTCTGTGCTATCCTGAAGAGTGTGACCACTTCCTTTCTGTAATTTGTTAGTAAAGTTTAGTAGATTTTCTAGATTTGTGTGTGTCCCTTTCTGTGTGTGTACACACGTGTGTGACAGGACAGGGGACCTTGTATAGGTGTCTGTAAAAGATACAAAAGCTGTATTTGGCTGGAAATAACAAGCACAATTTCCCTGGCTTTTGCAGTATTTTATTAGTTGTACAATCACAAAGATTTCAACATTTAGGGCCATTGATAAATAAAGATCCAGCCATGGATTTCTGTGCAGCAGAGTGGTTGACTTGATCTTGGGAGGGCGAGATAGAAAACAGAATGTATTGATTAAATCTATTTTTTTTTTTTGCTTTAATCTTGGTACATTGCAAAATTAACTGACTTCATCTGTTAAGGTTTTAATCTTTTAATAGTTTCAAGATTTTTTTAAAAATTATTTTTTATAAAATATCTAAAAAAANTACTAAATGTGTGTTGAGTAGTTCTGTGTGTGTGTTGCATCTCTGTGGAACTGTCTCGTGCTTGCAGTATGGAAATGATTGGTGCTGGCTGGGTGAGAGTAGCACTTGTAATGCAAAACCAGGCTCAGAATTACCCTCAGCTGACTCCGAAGGGCATCCCTGGCACTGTAGGGTTTCCCGTGGAGGTTGGAGGCATCGCTTGGCAGTGCTGGGGGGTCACAGGGGGTGGAATTAATCCATTGCTTCTCTCGCTGCCGTAGGTGAGCACTTGTGTGACGCTGTGTGGCCACGCCACTTTAAACTAAGCCTTAACTAAATGATAAATGTGTCAGAGTCCTCTCTCAGAGTATGCAAAAATACTGTTTAACGGCAGGAGGGTGTTTGTGTGGAGCTTCAGTGTTAGTCAAGGCAGTCTCCTGACCTGAGCAATGAGGGACACCTGTAGCTGTCTGTACTGTGATGCCTTTTTGGGTGCTGGCTGTCACGGGCTCTCGGGCATTCCTCTGGCAGCCGACCCCAAACAGGCTTTCCCAAATCCCAGCTTTTTGTTGTCCTTGTTGTCAGAGATATTCTCCTCCCTCCCCCTGCCAGCAAATCTCTGCCTGAAGAAGGATTGTGATTTAACACTTAAAATTTTACATCCCAAAAAATGCCATTCTTGAATTCCACGCTTGCTTCGGGTAGGTGCCATTGTTTCCACTTCTTATGACTGACATAGGATCCTTAAAACCTTTTAAATAGAGGCAAAAAAAAAAAAAAAAAAAAAAAAGTTGGGGACCCAGCTTGCTTTTATTTTTTTTTCCAATTTGGATCTACCTCATGTAACCAGTTGGGTGCTAATTACTCAAATTGTCAAGGAAATTTGGCAAAGGTGACCAAACTGACCCCATCCGTGGCCCAAACCCTCGGGTTCCTTGTTCCAAGACAACAATCTTGGATTTGAGTTCTATTCTTTGTGCCTTTGTGTTTTTTTCCCCAGTGCACAACAATCAAAACTCATCTTCCTGATTAAAAACAGCAAATAGTTTTTAACTGTGCCACAAAAAACTAAATTTGAAAATATTTTTTGGTGTAGCAAGTTGTAAAATAAAGTATCACAGCTGGCCTAGGCAAAGAGAGATACCCAATAAAGAAAATTTTGGAAATTTTTAATCCTTACCTCAGATCTCTACATCTCTGTGTGTCCATATATGCACAGAGCACACGACTTAGTGTGTGTATGTGTACATATATAAATATAAAATGAAAGGATACACGTGCAAGGGTGAGGGAATAAAAACCATCATTGACCTTTCCACAGTTTTGTATGTAACAGTTTACAGCTATGTGTAAGTTTTTTCTACTATGTGAACCTTTTTTACTCAAGAAGAATTCCTTTACAGAAAGCTTTAAGTTGTGATACAGTATCATTTTTTGAAGTTTAAAAATTTTTTAAAAATCCACTTTTTACCAGTACCTACTACAGAGGGGGAATCTTTGCTGTAAAATTGTATTTAGTTAAAATATTAAAAGAAAAAAAATCTATATATGGGATTGTAAAAGTGCTGACATTCCATCATGGCAGGACTTCCAAGCTGTTTCCTAAGGCTTTCTGTTGCAGAGAGACTCGAACAAAAGGAAAATGCCTCTGTTCAGTGTTTTTATAAAACTGCTCCATCAGGTCTAGACTTAAGCTATATTTTCTAAAGCCTAATCATCCTTTAATATGCTGCAGATAAATGATCAGCATGGTTGCACTTTCTCAGTAATAATGTTTGCCCTGCAATTGGCTCGTGATAAGGACTTTAGTTTTTTAACAAAACCAATCGTACTTTGGGCAGAAGGTAATATTTATATAGGTACCTCAAGATTAAAAAAAAAAAAGAGCCTGAATATGCTGCATTTTGTTTCTTTAACATTTTTCATGTAGCATTTGTTTGCTTTTCTGGTTTTTTAGGAGATCACTTAGCTACCTGTTTGCTTTGGGGGACCCCGATAGCATTTTAGGCCATTGTTTTCTCTGGATCTCGCAGAATGTAGTATCCTGCCTTGGGATCATGCAGGAGGTTTGGGATGGGATGTGCCCTGCAGTGTGTACACACGGGGAGGGGGACCATGGAAATTTGCTGTATAGACTTCAGGAAAAGGAGGAAAAGGATACTATATTTCTAAAACAGACAATACATGTTCCTAATTCTTAATTATGGTTTTGGGTTTTTTTGGCTCATTCTGCTTTCTTGACTCTTTCCTCAAATACGAGTGTGGAAAGGGGCAGTTGATTAAAGGGGGCACACAGTGACCAAACCTGCCCCATTGGTGGGTGTTTTGGGGGTGATTCCCCAAATCCATGGGTACATGCCCCACGCTGGAGCAGGACCCTCCTGCTCTCTGCCTGCTCCCTACTGCAGATCCACCATCTAGTCCTTCATTTCCGAGTCAGTGAAAATCTAAAAATGTGCAGAGATGGGGAATTTTTGTTGAGAATTGTTGAAGGAAACTTCAAAGGCTGTGAAATTGAGCATTTATTGTCATGTTTTTAAGCTTAGGTGGGTCCTTTTCCAAGTTTGTTTTACAGCTTGCAAGTTAAAATAGTTTGCACTACTTTTGCAATAAACTCATGAAAAACCTAACAGGTTCTGTTCTGGTTTCTTACTGTATATATACAACTAATACTAAAGATTTAGCATAGTGTTTTTCACCTCAAAACATAAGACTTGTAACAAGCTCAGAATGCTGTAATTCCTGACAAAATAATGATGTGAATGATATTTTATAAAGTTATTTTGTATGGTGTCGATTTTGTTTTGCCTCATAGTATGTCAATAAAATAAAATTCCTCATCTTTACAAAATATTGTTTGATGTCTTTTCATTTAATATTTCGCCATTTTCTGGAGTTACTTGTGCACTGTGAGACTGCCAAAATCTGTGGTCCATTGCCCTCTCCTGCATTTCTCCCCTTGTTTGTGTTTGGATGTTTCCCTGTGCTCCCACCCGTCCTGTGCCAGCCAGAGACAATCTGTGCTGCTTTAACTGCTTACAAGTTGTAATCCTGGAATTGTTTTTGGAAGATGGACATTTTGGAAACCACATGCCTGATTTTTTTTTTTTTCTTCCCTGAGTGAATCCTTACAGTGATCAGTTTTTAAATGAAGAAAATGTAGCACCTGGTGGTGACTATAAAGCATCCAACGGAACTGTGAAGATGCCAAGGAGCTTCCTTTGGGAGCCCAACCCTGCAAATGCAGATTGGTTTTACTTAATACTATGAAATACTGTCAGAGCTGTCTCTTCCCTTTATTTCCTCCCTTGTTTTTTGAAACACCACTTTGAATTGGATGAGGTTTTGCTCTCTCTTTGCTCTGGTTTTTCTTAGGGAAAACAAATAACCTTTCACTGGTTTGATGGCAATAAGCTTTGGCAGATGCAGGGCCTTGGAGAGGGCTGTGGCAAATTTTGGCAGCTCTGAAGTCCCCATTGAGGATTCTGGCTGAATGAATCCAGAAGGGTGTGTATATTCTTCTGGGCTCAGGAATTCACAGAATATGTTCATTATCCCACAGGAAACTTCTAAGAGGGATGAAATGTGATTTATACTTGGTAACCACAGTTCTTTTGTCATTTTTGCAAGTTTAGGAAACTTCATGTCCTTTGAGCAGCATTGGCTGGGGTGGGGAAGGGTCTCAGAAGCTGGTGTTGTAGGGGGATAAAAGAAATGTGCCTATGATAATAATAATAATTCATCCTGGCAAGTGTCCCCTGGCCTGTGTTCCACTGCCTAAAATCTCACACCACTTTAAACAGGTCAAGATACTTGGTCACTTTTGAGGAAGTTCCTGTTAAATGATGTAGTTTGGACGTTCCTGTTAAATGATGTAGTTTGGACAGAGGGAAAAAATAGGATTAAAAGCGTCAAGGGTTGAGATACAGACAGCGAGATCACTGAGCAGTTGCTGTCATGGGCAAAACAGATGTGACTGAAGGAAATATTACAGAATTTACTGACAAATTAAGTGGAGTTAGATGGTAAGGAACCAAGACAAAAATTAAAACATCTTCCCTTTCCCAGTCCCTTCCCCCCTCCTCCCTTCCTGCCTCCTCTCCCCAGGGGGCAGGTGTGGGGATGGGGCTGTGGTCAGACCCCTGCCAGGGCTGTTTGAGGATGTTCCTCTCTTTGCTTGTGACCTATCCATGGTTCAGGTATTCGCTTGTTGCCCTCATCCCTGTTTCTGCCAGAGAACCACTATGGAATTTTGTGCTGGTAGATCTTCTTTCCCCAAAAACTGGCATCCCCTCCCCCCAAACAGCATTCCACACTCAGTTTCCCACACATCTCCATGCACTTTTAATAATATTTAAAACAAAAAAAAAAGTACAAACCAACTCCTGGAACAATGGTTTAGTTCCGCCGTTACCCACTTGGGAACTTCCCCAGGGATCCAGCCCCACTCAGCACTCACTGCAGCATTCCCGGTACGATTTTCATTTATGGCAACTTCAGTCAAATTTCTTACAGTGCAGCATCTTCTGATCTGTTAAAATAGCAGGAGCATTTCTGGTGTAGCTCTGCCAGTCCTTGATCCTACCTGCCTAAGTTCCATTCATCATTCTTAGAATATGGAATGGGCTGGATTGTGGATATGCTGGAGCTCTCTGTTTTAAGAGAAGTTGAGTGTGGTTGTGCCTTCAACCCAAGAGAAGCTGTTCAGTTCTGGTAACTCTTTACCATGCCCTCCAAGTTAGGGTGTTGCTTGAGACAAATTCCTTGGCTGATTTGCTGCCCAGCTTATTTGGAGTGGGACGTTCTTATTACCTGTTAACATTCCCGTGCTTACCTAGGGCATTTTTCACCCTGGGGACAGATCTCAGTAACTTCTCTCTCTCAGACTGACCATGACACTGCAAACATTGCCACACTGACCACACGTGTGACTGAAGCTGGAAAAAACTACAGGAAGTTTTGGCATCCATTGTCAGTTTTCATACAAAACGTTTATTTTTAAAAGTTGCATGTAAAGTTCTACACAGGACGGTTGCCATTTCTGTAGTAAAAAAAGAAAAACTAAACCAAAAGCAAATGAAAAATCCATCTCTGTCACTCACATGGTAAAGGAGCTGCTCATTCTCAAGAACCCACGATTAACAGACTTCAATGTGCATTTTGGCAAGACAAACTGCAGAAGTGAAGTTCATTCAACAAAAGGGTTCTAGATGCACGTATTTACATAATTTTCTACCCCATTTACCACCACAGCTGCAGAACCACATTAGCTCTTGGGATGGATCTCCTCCTCTCCCGTTTGGGTGCCCACATGGCTGTTTTTAGGAACTTTTTTAATGGACTTGGTCCACTTTTGGAGCTTTTGAACTGAAAGCTGCCTGTAAGAAATTTCAAATCTGGGTAATGATTGTCTGACAAAGTAATTTCAAATCATCTGACCAAGCTCTGCTGTCAGGTTTGCACTGTCTCTTCCTACCCTGCTGTGTTTCTGAGGGAAGAATTCCATTCTCCGAGTATAAAGTTCAATTTCTAAATTTCTTAAAGCAAAAGCAGATGGCTCAGTGTATAAATATATCCAGCATCTGGATTCTCAGTCACAAAAATAACATCCTTTATACAATAGAAAACGGATCAACTATGAAACAATTCTCCATTGGCCTTAAGATCCAACACTGTCACCAACAGCTTCATCTTCATCCTCTTCCTCCTCACCCTCATCATTGTCTTCCCTCACTTCTCCATCTCGCTTCTCTTTTTCAAGCATTTTTAGGTATTTGCTAGCTAGGATCTTCTTTGGCAAGATATCTGAAAGGCAGAATTGTTGCTTTTATAGTCAATTTGAATACTTGTATTGCCTCATTAATACTGTTGCATCCAAACCACTAATGAAATTAAGTCAAAAAGAAATACTAATATTTTAACAAACCTTAGGTGAATAACCAGGTAAGTCAACCTGACCCACACACAGCTGTAAGAGTAGGAGGGAGTTACCCACTTATGGTACAAGTAACTAAAGATAAGGGCTCTATTTCATAACTGATTACTGGCAACTTTTACTGTCTGCTGATGTAAATTATTTGATGTAAAACAGAGTGCTCAACTGCCTTAGATCCAACAAGCCATTAATATAAAATCCAAGTATCAGTAAAAACGTGTGTGTGTGTGTATATCTAAAAACACAGAGGAACCATACAATGAAGCTCTTTTTCTCAAAACTTACAGATTCCTATGTGTCATTTTTGGTCCACATAACTTCTCACCTAAAAATGTGCAATGATCTTTCACAGGCTGAAAGCTTTCAGGTGGCACTGCTGGAATTTAAGAAATGCTTAAGGCAATATCCTGAGAACTGTATACAGTATAACTGCTTAATTTAGAGGCAGCAGAAAAATCCCCGTTCACAAAGAAATGTTTTTTAGGGAGGTAGTTTATGAGTTCCAGTTGAATGCTAAGCAGGAGATCAATGACCAGTGGTGAACTGGGTCCTCACAAAACAGAGCATTAAGAACAAGATTTCATTTTCCAAAGCAGACACTAGATTTACCCTTGTGTTATTGATACCTGCAAGGAACTGAAAGGTCTCACACTCTTCTGCTGTATGAGACAGGTCAGTGTAAGTCAGAGCGTTCTTCTCCTTCCCTCTGCCGTGTTTGTAGGAGTATGTAGCTAAATACTGAACAAAAAGCTCCTAAAAAATTAAAACAAAACTGAGTAGTCAGATTAAGAATTCACACATATCATTGATTCCTATCTAAAGGCAGAAGCACCATATTTAACTGCACATACATTGGGCACTCAGTGCAGAGACTCACTGAATTTCAGTACCTGAAGGGAATCTACAGGAAAGATGGAGAGAGACTATTTACAAGAGCATGTCGTGACAGGACAAGGGGGAATGGCTTCAAACTGAGAAAAAGTAGGTCTAGATTAGATATTAGGAAGAAATTCTTTCCTGTGAGGTTGGTGAGCCCTGGCAGAGGTGGCCCTGAAAAGTTGTTGCTGCCCCATCCCTGGAAGTGTCCAAGGCGAGGTTGGCCGGGGCTTGGAGCAACCTGCGATAGTGGAAGGTGTCCCTGCCCATGGGTTTGGAAATAGATGTTCTTTAAGGTTCCTTCCAACACAAACCATTCTATGATTTATACTCGGGGCAGCTTGAAGGTCAGCTCAGTCTCGGGATGCGGACAGAGAAGGGAAGCGGGAGCCCGGCCCAGGGCGGCGGGAGCGCTCCGAAGGCAGAGGCCCCTCAGCCGGGGAAGGGGAGGCGCGGGGGGCCCGAGGGCAAGGCAGGGCGAGCCGGTACCGTGGCCTTGGCGGTGAGGAACAGCGCGTCCTGGTTGATGCTGGAGACCTCCGGGGAGCTCTTCATGATGACGCGGATCCGCGACAGGGGCAGCGACACCAGACGGTTCTCGCTGCCGCTCAGCCGCGCCGTCGCCATGTCAGCCCGTCCCGGCGGCAGCGCGGGCACGGCCCGCCGGGAACTGTAGGCGGCGGCTGCCGGGACTACAACTCCCTACAGCGGGAGGAACCGCCTCCTGCCGGGACTACAGCTCCCCATAGCTCCCTACAGCGGGAGGAACCGCCTCCTGCCGGGACTACAGCTCCCCATAGCTCCCTACAGCGGGAGGAACCGCCTCCTGCCGGGACTACAGCTCCCCATAGCTCCCTACAGCCCCGGGACCCGCCCGCTGCCCGGGACTACAGCTCCCTATAGCTCTTTACAGCCCCGGGACCCGCCCGCTGCCCGGGACTACAGCTCCCTATAGCTCTTTACAGCCCCGGGACCCGCCCGCTGCCCGGGACTACAGCTCCCTATGGCTCTTTACAGCCCCGGGACCCGCCCGCTGCCCGGGACTACAGCTCCCTATAGCTCTTTACAGCCCCGGGACCCGCCCGCTGCCCGGGACTACAGCTCCCTATAGCTCTTTACAGCCCCGGGACCCGCCCGCTGCCCGGGACTACAGCTCCCTATGGCTCTTTACAGCCCCGGGACCCGCCCGCTGCCCGGGACTACAGCTCCCTATAGCTCTTTACAGCCCCGGGACCCGCCCGCTGCCCGGGACTACAGCTCCCTATAGCTCTTTACAGCCCCGGGACCCGCCCGCTGCCCGGGACTACAGCTCCCTATGGCTCTTTACAGCCCCGGGACCCGCCCGCTGCCCGGGACTACAGCTCCCTATAGCTCTTTACAGCCCCGGGACCCGCCCGCTGCCCGGGACTACAGCTCCCTATGGCTCTTTACAGCCCCGGGACCCGCCCGCTGCCCGGGACTACAGCTCCCTACAGCTCCCAGCAATACAGGGACCCAGACAGGGACGGGCCTGCTGCCGGGCGGCCCCTCCTACTCCGCCGGCTCTCTCCTCCCCGCCACAGATGGACGGTCCGGGGGTACCCGAGTGCGATGAGGCACCGGAGGCTCTGGCTGCGAGTCTCTTCATAGACTCACAGAACCAAGCAGGCTGGAAAAGATCTCTGAGATCATCGAGTCCAACCTGTGACCGATCAGCAGGTGGCTGTAGAGTGATAAGGTCACACCCCTGAGCCTCCTTTTCTCCAGGCTAAACATCCCCAGCTCCCTCAGCTGCTCCTCATCAGACTTGTGCTCCAGTCCCTTCACCAGCTTTGTGTCCCATTTCTGGACATGCTCCAGCACCTCAATGTCCTTCCTAAATTGATGGGCCCAGAACTGGACATAGCAGTCGAGGTTGGCCTCTCCAGTTCCCAGCACAGATGGGCGATCACTGCCCTGGTCCTGCTGGCCACACTATTGCTGGCACAGAAGCCAGGAAGCCAGTGGCCTTCTTGCCTACCTGGGCACACGCTGGCTCATGTTCAGCTGCTGTCAACCAGCACTTCCAGGTCCTTTTCCACAAGGTCATTTTGTCCTGCAGCTGTCCAGTCACTCTTCCCAACTGGATGGATTCCTGGTGCCCCAACACAGGTGGCCTTGGGCCTTCCCCTTCCTCACCTCTCACAGTGGCCCCTCAGCCCCCGGCTGGCACAGGAGTGTGGGGAGCTTGTTTCTAATGGCATCTGGGCATCTCCTGTGTGTATCCCGATTACAGGCCACTGCCTACAAAACTGTTAAGCCAAACTGTAATTACAGGCTGCTCAACACCTCTGCAGCTGTAGTACAGTACCAGGGAATGTGTCTGGTCATCCTGACACTTGTCAGAGCTGTGGGGGAGGTGTGGAGGGGACGTGTAAACTATGAAGTGATGATGAGGCTGCATCTTCATTATTAGCACACTCCCCACATTTACGCTGTGGGCCTGCTGTGTAGGAAGGTTGTAATGTGATTGTGGATGGGGCTTTGCTGCTGGGAGCTTGCGTGAAAGCTCCTGAAACTGTTCCAGAAGTTTGTGTGTGCCTGTTTGGGTAGAGCTGCAGGGTGAGTGAGCACTTCCAGAAGTGATGACACATCGTTTGCATCAATTCATTAATGGTTTCAATCAAAAAATTTCCAGTATGCTTTACAAACAACATGCCTGATGGTTTGAATTGGTAAGGCATCTGCTAAGGCCACTAAATTATCTCTACTTAATATGAGAGAGAAGAGCAGGAGCTTTTCCAGAATACACAATAATAATTCACATGGAATTTAGGGGAGAAAGGAATGTACCCCTGAAGAATGATTAAATAGAAAACAGGGAGTTTATTGACTGAATGTTACTATCTTATACAGAATTTGCCCAGTACATAAGGACAAAGCTACAGATGATACTGATTTATTAATAAAATATAGTACCATGAGCAGCTGGAAGCACCTTAGTGCAAGAATAACACATTATATAATAAAATTCCAGAATTACTGTATTTGGGGACATCATTTATAGTTAGCTGTTGCAGATAATCTGTATCTGTTAGGCTGTATAATTCTCTTGAGATTACGTCTTATGTGAGGCCATTGTGTGTATGTTATATCTGAAGGGAAGCACAAATTTCCTGGGATGCTGCATGGGTGTCTGGAAGGATCTGTTTCTTTCTTAATCCTTTCCGTCCTGTGACATCTTGTGGAGACAGCCGACATTACTCCAGCAGTGAATTTCTTATAAATACTACCAAGGTCTTCCAAGATTTCAATATACAAATAAACCCTCATCAAACTACAAGGATTTCTGAGGGCATTGAGCTTGGTGGTGAGAAGGCACAGGTGAAGGACCCTCTGAGCTCCTCAGAGCCCGTCTTTTCCCCCCTGCCAGGTGAGAGCTTGCCAGGTGTAGTTGCCTCTGTGAGTCACTGTCTCCCAGGGAAGGGACAAAGGGAGCAGGAGCTGCCCCTGGCAGGAGAAGGGAGGCAGGGAGGTGGTGAGTGACCAGGCTGAGCACACCCCATCCCTCTCTGGCCCTAAAGCTGTGCTGCTATTGGGGTTGGTCAGCCTCTGTCTGGGACTCTTTGTCTAGCTTGTGCTGCCATCTCTCCAGCTCCTTTTCCTCTGAGAAATGTTCTCCATTTTTTGGAAGATAACTGAAGGTCAAGGCTAAAGCTTGTTCAGTTCCTTTTATGCTGTTGTTTTTCCTCATGTCTCCCAAACTGGGGAAACCCGAGGGGAGCAGAGAGACCTACTTAGAGCTCACAGCTTGTGTCACAGCGGCTGAGGAGACCTGAAAAGAGGTTGTGGCCAGGTGAGGATTAATTCTTCTTCCAAGTAACAAGTGACAGTACAAGAGGAAATGGCCTCAAGTTGTGCCAGAAGAGGTTTAGATTGGATATTAGTAAATATTTCTCCACCAAAAGGGTGGCCAAGCATTGGAACCATGCGCCTAGGGAAGTGATTGAGTCACCATCCCATGAGGGATATTGTAGTAGTTTGGCCGTGATTGGCCAATGTGTATTACTGACACTTGATGAAACCAATGAAAAGCGTGGGTACGCCTTTTACGATACACTTTTTAAATGCAAACCCGGGAATCAGCTCTCTTGGTTTCCGGCAGAGATACAGGTAACAGCTCCTGCCGCACGTTCTCTGCTCCCCCTCCCTCCACGTGGCTGTCGGGCCTGGGGGGGGGAGGGGGAAGCGGGTCAGGCTGACCGGGAAAAAAGGAAAAAAAGGACCGCAGAGCCGAGCCACTGATATCTGGCTGATGAGTTTCCTTCCCCTGCAGCATGGTCGATGAGAAATTCTTCAAGGCTGTCTCGGAGCCACGAAAAAAATCACGCAGATCGGGCGGGGATGGCTTTTCCTGAATAGAGTTCACTCTGGACTGATTTAACCCTAATGAGACCGAGGGGTGGAAAGAAGAATCTACTAATTTTCTTTCTCTCTAACCATAAGAATCCAGCCAGGGCTGAAGCCAATAGTAACTCTGCAGCCCCAGCACGGCTTGTTTTAGTAAATCTGACTGCTTTGGCATGG